>JAVTVY010014405.1:0-68693 GCA_036873755.1 Hanleya hanleyi
TGTTGCGAATGTGTATCCGTCAGATACAGTTTATAGGTATCGGATAACCCTCAAACATTTTTGAGAGCATTTATTTAGAGCAGCATTAAACGTTTCTGAACAAGAAGTGCCGTAATAGATAACAATTTCTGAGTTTATTGAGTTCTTTAAACTACACGATTTATGGAAAAATTAGGTAATAAAGACAGGTGGCAACTCACTAGGTTAGCGTTACACTATGATGAAGATCAAAGCAGTGATGCGAACAATGTGACGAGAAAATAACATAATGACTGAAAATAAATTCGAAATGGTAAATATCGTAGCTAGTACTTACCACGGCATGTGCAAGAAACCCAGACGCGGCGTGATGTGCACACGAACTGACATCCCGGCTCACGTCCAGCCGGTCCAAATTTAGCATTGTTCGAGATGGGAGGTTCGATTATAAACGGCTATATCTGAATAAATATAGGTTCCCCCAAACGTATTTACCCCTACAAAGTTTCTACAATATATTACCTTCCCTATGGTACAAATTAATGTAATTTATGATTTTATTTGGCGAATCTAAATTCGATTTAATCGAAGTAGTAGTGTGAATCCCTTCTCCATGTTAAACGAATGGGAGAATGCCTTGACCGACAGCATAGGTCTACAAAAGACGATTGATTTCACCCTCTTGCATTACCAATGAAACATTTATTTACCCCTCACCAGAAAGATAAAGGTTTACCTGAAAAATCCATGTAATTATATTTGTGCAAAAAATATGAGAAATTACGTCAAAACACCTTTGAAAGAGAGCGAAATTCAGCTTGTTTGGCGGAGTCACGGTCGGCTGAACACCTACGGTTGTGTCTGATTGGACGAAAGTTAATATGCTGGGAAGCGGCCTGAGGTCAACATATGGTCAGCGTAGCATGTGCGAGTTAAGTTTCATTGATATATGAATGGCTTTCTTTGGTAGGCCTTATGTTTAGAACTGACCCATGCGATGATAAGGCCCAACTATTGTGATTCAAGCGAGATTTCGACCTCAGATCATAAATGAAAATTTAAATTTCATCATGTTTTTTACAAATGGCGTCGTGGCGTCGTGAGCTTGAAAGTGAGTTCGATGACTTGGTGAAATTCTGACGATGATTTCTTAGGGTGAGGAACGTCCTTTTATTGGGCCTAACGATTGTGGTTCAAGCCAGATTTAGATCTCAGACCATAAATGGTGTGTTTAACTCAGTGGATTTCGCCTTAAAATAGTATCGTTGTCATTTGTTAGATGGATTCAATATTGAATGAGGACGGTACATTCATTTACCTCGGCCAAGAAGAGACAGTGGTACTCCGGCGGTAACTGTATCATATTATTATTGACTCCGGCGGTAGTCAGATCTCACTCCGCCGTATGTTGTATCAGCACTTCCACACAGGTCAAATTCATGCGTCTTAAAATCATCGAAATTCTTCCTTTTCACATATAAATATCATCTTACCATTAAAAGGCAACCTCGTTTTACATAACGATCGTAGGTATAGTCTTGATTAATTAGATAAAATGCATATTTGATGTAGTTTTTCTGAGAAAGGTTTCTAGATTTGGCTTCTAATGGATGTAATTGCCTATTTAGAATTATCCCGTTCTCAAAAAAACACGCCAGCTAGTTAAATAAACGTACCATCTGACGATTGATATTGTTGATAGGGTATGGTTCTGACATATCAAGGTAAAAACCAAGAAGTTGTCCTACCATTTTTCACGCCCTTCTCTCCGGCGGAAGTTCACCCTCCGGCGGAAGTTGGAGCAGCCGTTTGGTATGCAGGGTGTGCTCTGTGTCTATTTAAACGAACAGAAAAGAGTCACATCTACTGCTACCGGCTCCCGCTCGAATCCTCGACGAGGAAACAACAACCATAAAACTCTACAATCTGGTAAACTATACGCCATTCTTCACGCATGTCTATTGATCAAGGTAGTACCCTGTTTATTTCGCCGCATACTTACTGATCTATTCTGTTGCTTGTGCTATAACCACTGTCTTTTAATACCTGCTGATTTTACTCAAGAACATTCATCGTAAGTTTACCCAGTCTGAGTACAAGACGCATGAGACAAAGTGAACTGAACATTCTGTGAAATAACACCACTGCATGCTTAAATCCTGCTAATCTACAATTGCTTGATCCCACAATCTGTGAAATAACTCAACTGCATGCTTATCCTGCTTTTGTATCTATACATATATTGCTTGATCCTACAACAATTCTGGCATGTCCTGCAGCTAAACACTCATAGCTGATTACGACGGAACCGAGCTGATCTGAAGAAGCCATAACTACATGTTTATCCTGCTAGGATCTACAACTCAAGGGCGTAGACAAGGGGGGGCTTGGGGGGGGGGGGCTTCAGCCCCCCCAAATATTGACGTCCGTCAAAAAAAAATAACAAAAAGAAAAGAAAAAAAAAACCAAAAAGGGAGAAAAAAGGAAAGAAAGCAAGAAAGAAACAAAAAGGAAACATAGCAGAGAAGTAAATGTTTAGCTTGTCACATATCTTTATCAATTGTTGCATATTACAGGGGAAGTAAAATCAACAATGCTTACCAGGACTAGAATAATTGCAATCGGTCAGAGAACAACGCAACAGTTTGGCGATATCGGACTCAAAGATCCCGTGTGATTTTCTCCGAGAAACGAATAATGTGCTCCAATTCAATCAAATATCGCCCATTTGGACGAAAAAGGTCAACACGTTGGCTGAAAAGATTTTTCCAGAAATTTTTCACCATAAACTTTTTTTTAATTGAGATCCCAGTCATTTGTCCGGTATTTATTTATTCACAAACGAGAGATACGAACTCTCGAATAATTTTCACAGAGAAACCCTAGAAATATAGGTAAAAAATCTAACCCCGACACAAAGTCACTATTTAACTGGTGTAAATATGATGAATATGGATACTTTTTGCTACTATTCCAAGAAAGAACCCCTAACTTTACATTTTTTGATAAGTTTGGCAACTTCAGAACGACCACAATTAAGAACTCATGCGGTCAACCACGCATCAAAACACCGCCCCTGCTATCTAGGCAAAATAGTATTATCTAAGAAATAACTTGAATTAATATAGTGCAAACCCCGGATTGAACGATCATTTCACCTTGTATATCAGTGTAGTGATCGCCACTGTTATAGAGATTTTCGCAAAAAAAAGTTCAACTTTTACCGCTCAAATGCTCCCAGTGAGCGTCAATTTACCATCAATTTTCAAAAAAAAATCTACCCCCCTCTCAGACTCTCCCCCTAAGCCCCCCCAAACTTCACAAATTGTCTACGCCCTTGTACATATCTTGCTTGGTCCTACGTTTTCTGCTGATCATACAGCCAAAAAAAATGTAGGCCTACATCTGTTCACTACTGAAATGAACTAAACATTCTTTAAGATCTAAACTGCATACATTGGATTAGGATCTACATACATTGTTTGATCCTAAAATATATACAAGCCTCTCAGATAAACAAAATTAAAATCTGTGCCATCTCAAAACGATTAAGCATTGTCATGGCTCTACGGGGAAGTGATCGTCAGCGCCAATCCAACTTAAATTATTCTCCGCCAACTACAAGTGGCAAGGACAATAGGAAAACACTCACTTTTACACTCAACCCAAAGAAAGCCCTAGAGAAGAAACTTAGCCATTCTATGCGTCCATCATTCGATGTTGACTGTAGGACTAATTAAATGGTCATTGTTACTCTCTCCACCTCAACGTTGGGCCTATTTGAAGCTGCCCTATTGGACCTTACAAATGCAACTCAGAATCAGTATAGTATAGCCAAGACAAAGCAACGTACCGATGATCAATTATAGCTGTCGCCACCGTAAACATATATATTTTCATGGGATAGAACAAGCCCCATTTTGATTAATTATGTATTATCTTCGTATTATTATTTGGTGAATAAAAAAAAGTTCAAAGTTCAAAGTTCAAGGTGCCCAAATAGACAAACTTTTCATCATACAACGACACGATGGCGTAACCTGTACTGTGAATATTTACAATACCACTACGCGAGCTATGATCAATGGTCTGATCGCCATGGACCTCCTCCTAGACTTGATGCCACATCTACAAACATATATCGACAACATGAATCCAACAGAAGCAGATAAGGAAATTAAACTCCATCTCGCCAATGCACTCCAATGTATTAGAGCAAATCCACTACTTGCGACCCAAAGGAAAATACGACCAAAGTCAATGACTGCCAACCATACACCTCTTTCAACGACGCCAATTGGCACTAATAGCCACAAAGCCTCCACCCATGTATCCACCAAACGCACTGACGCTGAAACGAGAACAGTAGTAACGATTGCGTAAAATGAGGTCTATTTCACCCGGATGTAGTGACGTCATGAGGAGGGTTTGAGGAGGAACTAGTGGCGCCATCTGTACACTCTGGACGCAAGGGAGACAACTCGATCTGCCAGAGTTTGGCCGCCATCTTGAATCTTTGAGGAGGTGTGCGCTTGGCGGCCATCTTGAATTGTGTGGAAAAGGGGATGTATTCCTCCGCGGTGATGCGGTCCTGGCGGTGATGCGGTCGCGGGAAAAAGCTTCCGCGGAGAAAAAGTAGTCCCCAGACTGGTAATACGCTGCTTGATCCGATGGGGTCGAGTGAGGTATCAAAGTGAAGCTTATGTGAGGGGGCATCTGATGGGCTGGGTGTGGGGTTGACATATCGGCATTCTGCGCATGCGCGGTGGCCCAAGGGTATGAAAATAGACGTTTTGGTGTCGCGGGGAGTCCCTAATGGTCCAATGGAGTTGAGTGAGGTATCAAAGTGAAGCCTAGGTGAGGGGGCATCTGATGGGCTGGGTGTGGGGTTGACATATCGGCATTCTGCGCATGCGCGGTGGCCCAAGGGTATGAAAATAGACGTTTTGGTGTCGAGGGGAGTCTCTAATGGTCCAATGGAGTTGAGTGAGGTATCAAAGTGAAGCCTAGGTGAGGGGGCATTTGATGGGCTGGGTGGGTGCATGTAAAATTTTTCCTGTAAAAAAACGGAACACGGACTTTATCGAAAAATCCGGGAAAATGCTTATATGGGGTATGGGGGGTATATAGGTCGCCGGGCTTAACGGGGCTTGCCTATCAATAGAGTTATCTCCCCCTAGTTCCAGGGTGAGTGTATGTAAACATTTTCCTGAAAAGATACGGAACACGGACTTTATTCTAAATTACGCGAAAATGCCTCTATGGGGTATGGGGGGGTATAGGACCATCCTGGGAAACCTACTTCTCGACATTTGCGGTATAGGTTGTGGGGTCTCGTTTTCTTAGTCTCGTCAAGACAAACATGATAGGAAGTGTCGCGGAGCGAATCGGTGAAATTTTTGAAAAAAGTCACCGAGACCCATATAGACCCATATAGTCCCATACTGGGGTATAGGACCAATGTTTGTCCCACTGGGAAACCTACTTCTAGACATTTGCGGTAGGGTTGTTTGGATTTGTTTTCTTAGTCTCGTCATTTAGAACATGATAGGAAGTGTCCCGGCACGAATCGGTGAAATTTTTGAAAAAAGTCACCGAGACCCATATAGACCCATATAGGCCCATACTGGGGTATAGGACCGATGTTTGTCCCACTGGGAAACCTACTTCTATACATTTGCGGTAGGGTTGTTTGGATTTGTTTTTCACGTCTCGTCATTTAGAACACGATAGGAAGGGTCCCGGCACGAAACGGTGAAATTTTTGAAAAAAGTCACCGAGGCCTGGGTAGGCCCATAGGCCTATACTGCATGGCTATGGGTGTATAGGGCCATACGGGGTGGACATGTTGGAGCCTAGGTGAGTCCCTGGTGGTCCGATGGGGTCGAGTGAGGTCTTATTTTGAAGCTCTCATGCAGGAGCACTTGACTACACTAATGGTTCGTCCGTGGTCAATAGTCTGCGCATGTGCAGCCTGGCCGTAGTATAGAAAGCAGGCATTTTTGGGGGGTGGGTGTGGGTGTGTTTGGGTTAGAGATGGGCTATTCACGGTTCGAATGGGTCGTGTGAGGTATCCATGTGAACCCTATGTGAGGGAGTCTCTGATGGCGTGGATGTGTGGTTGACATAGGGTCATTCTGCGAATGCGCGGTAGCCCAAGGATATGGACATAGACGTTTTTGGGGTCTAGGCGAGCCCTATTGACCTTTGACCTCGGGAATTTGCAGATCACGTGACCCAGGTCAAAAGTCCCGGATGTAAAAATGACGTCACTTCCGGTTGGGGTGAATGAGGCGTGACCTTTGGACATGTCCAGACTTGTCTGTGTTTGTCATGTACTGGGGTTGCGCAAGTGTGTGTGACGTCACTTCCGGTTTGGGTGAATTCACCCGGACGTAAAAATGACGTCACTTCCGGTTTGGGTGAATGCTCAAACACTACCTCCAACTTTCCCGGCCCCGGCCTGGCCCGCCCCGGCCCCCCAGCGCGCGCGCGCGCGCGGGTTCTCCGGCCGCAGCGCGCCCGCGTCAATGTGGGGAGAGGTTAAATCGACGCCTATTTCACCCGGATGTAAAAATGACGTCACTTCCGGTTGGGGTGAATGAGGCGTGACCTTTGGACATGTCCAGACTTGTCTGACCGCCATTGTTGGAAAATGGCGGCTCCAAAATGGCGGCTCCAACATGGCGGATCCAAAATGGCGGCTAATGGCGGAAGGTGACCGCCATTGTGGGAAAACGGCGGATAATGGCGGATAATGGCGGAAGGTGAACGCCATTGTGGAAAACCCCCACAGACAGGTCAGTACATGCATTTCTATGATGTTCACGCATAATAAAAGGATTGATCTGTAATCTGTGTTGTTGTTGTTCTCTTTTTTGGACTAACCCATCAGAATAATACGTATCACGGACTACACCCGACGTCTAGGCGCGCATGTGTGACCTGGTCTATAAAACACGTCTCTCTGGATCCTACACCTTCATTTCTACGGTTGCAGAGCCATGACGGAGATCCAGCCCTATGCGACTCGCATTTTACAGCATGCCACCGTGGTCAATTCACTCACGGGTTACCGAGCAGTGGTCCGGTCCATGTTTGCAGATGGCGACGACAACGAGGGGCGACGCCAGATCCTGAACGAGTTCACAGAAGCGGTCCTCGACAGAGTGCTCTCGATGGAGAGGTGTGCCATCACTCACCACTACTGGACTATGACAGCCATCCTTGATGCTCGGGCTATGGACCACGAGCGCTCACGGCGGAACCAGCGACGGCTGGTTGGCCTCACAATAGTCTGTGCCCTATTGACCCTGGCGCTGTGGTATTGACAGTGGGACTATAAATACGAGGGTCAGACAGAGTGTGTGTCATTCACCGATCGTCATTGGGTCAAGCATGTCACCCGTCCTACGAGCCATCCTGCCCCTTACACCCCGGGTGGGGTTACACGTCTATGAAGATAAAGTCACCCTCGTGGAAGACCGTGGAAATGTTTGCTGGTCGCCCGCTGAGACCGCATCGAATACGGTTACGCTACACCGTGACGGCTGGACCAAATTTAAACGCGTGTTGAGCGGCGAGCTCGATGGACACGTCATCCACATAGACAATGCCATCTACGTATACCGTGGACCCTTCTTCCCACGCCTGGGCCGCTACCAAGACCCTACGCGAAGCTTCACCCTAGACCCCGATCTGTGGACAGCCTTCGAGAAAGTGGTGCCTATCGTGGACCAGCTGTGTACACCGGAGGAGCGGTCATCGGACGAGTTGGAGTGGGCTCGTGCCCTGATAGAAGCGGCGGCAGAACCCAATGAACAACTGTCTAGCCATGAACCAGATGACGATGCCATTGATTACCCGGCTAGACTCAGTCAGTCCAGTGACATGACCACCTGATCCTTTGATCTCACGGAGTTCTCCCTATAAATACGAAAGACAGTCAAATCTGGTACCATTCACGTACTGACCATGGCGGAGCATATGATACTGGCGTATCTCAGCTTGACCCCCGAGGTTTTCCTGCACGTGTATGCGGATAAGGTCGATATCATGGAGGAGGTGGGAAACATCTGTGATGCGGACCCTACACAACCGTGCCCGGCCCACATTCGTCTGTCCCTAGAGG
Organism: Hanleya hanleyi; assembly: GCA_036873755.1. Lineage (NCBI taxonomy): Eukaryota > Metazoa > Mollusca > Polyplacophora > Lepidopleurida > Hanleyidae > Hanleya > Hanleya hanleyi. The sequence goes on from JAVTVY010014405.1 coordinate 8,111, forward strand.
GCTGGACCAAATTCAAACGGGTGTTGTCTGGTGAACTGGACGGCAATCTCATCCACTTGAGTCACGATGTGTACATCCGACGCGGCCCTTTCTTTGCTCAATTGGCTCGGCTAGATGGGGGTACAGTGCATTTTACCCTTCACCCTGATCTATGGTCTGCATTGGAAGATGCCGTGGTAGATGTGGATCAAGTGCTTATCAAGCGGTCATCAGACGAGTTGGACTTTTACCATGGACACTGTGGAAGCCCACGAAGAAAATCAGAAAGAAACTCCGGCCCAAGATATACCCGTTATAAATAAACGATAGAGCCAGGGTCCATCATCAGTTTGTCACCATGAAGCGCTGGGAGAAGGTGTTGGATAACTTATACTGAAGTCCCGACAGTCCGGCGGCCTATAGTGCATTGTCGGCTCTCTATCGAGCGGCCAAACCCCAGGGGATACAACGTGCCCAAGTCCGAGATTGGTTAAGAAAACAAGACACCTATACCTTACATCGAGCTGTCCGTCGCCATTTTCTACGGAACCGGGTCATCGGTATGAGCGCCTTTGCCAAACACAACGATGGGAATCGGTATATCTTGACGTGCATCGATATCCTATCCAAGTATGCGTGGGTGGTACCCATCCGGACGAAAACGGGGGCGAATCTCATAGCGGCGTTCAAAGACATCTCCAAGACCGGGCGCAAGCCTTTGTATTTGCAAACCGACGAAGGCACGGAATTCCTCAACAGACCGTTCCAACAGTTTCTGAAAGCCCAGAAGGTGTTTTTCTTCCATACGTACAACGAGACCAAGGCTTCCGTGGTGGAAAGGTTCACCAGGACATTCAAAGGCCGCATGTATAAATATTTCACCTATAAGAATACAAGGCGGTACATCGATGTTCTCCCGAAACTGGTGAGGGGTTACAATCGAGCCTATCATCGGAGTATAGAGAGAGCCCCATTACCGTGACCCAACGCAATGAAGCCCAAGTCCGGCGTGTCTTGTACCCCAGGCCATCGCAGCGAACGCCAAAGGCGGTGTACAAGGTCGGGGACCCTGTACGGATCAGTAAAGTCAAAGGTCAATTTGAGAAAAGTTACTTGCCCAACTGGAGCGATGAGCACTTCCTGATTAAACGGCGCCTACCCCAACAGCAGCGAGTCTATGAACTGGAAGATCTTCAAGGGGAACTGTTGCTAGGGACGTTTTACGAGACGGAATTACAGCCTGTCGTAAAAACACAGCAAGACTACTACACGGTGGAGCAGATTTTGAAAACGGAACGTCGACGTGGCAAACTGTTTCATTTCGTCAAATGGCAAGGCTGGCCCAGTTCCTTCAATTCCTGGGTCGCTGCCAACCAGGTGAAACGACTATAAAGCCAGACACCACTGTCGTCATCCTTCATTCCACGTTCGACCACAGTGCTATGGACAAACAGCAGCTGCCTCTGAACACAGCGTCTCCCAAAACGCGCAAAGCGCAAGTGGGGTTTGTGGTGATAGTGCTAACCCTGCTGAGTGTGTTGTACGGAGGTGTGTTTTACGACGTAGCCTATGTCAGCACGTTACTTAACCAATTGAGAACACCAGCCATCAGTGAAACCGGTCTACAGAGAGCACCAGTCAATACCGTATCGAGCCCAGTCACCACCACACCCCGTGTACAAGCCACGTCGAGCTCCACACCAAGCTCTACACCTACACCAAGTACACCCACTACGTCTGAAAACCCACCGGATTTCATCCCTCACAGTGAACAGACAACGACGACCGACGTTGTACCCACCACCATCATCCCTGACAGTGAACAGACAACGACGACCGACGTTGTACACACCACCACTCCAGTTCACTCGTACGAAATTTACAAGAGCGGGTTACCCCGACAACGGATACACCTCCAACCATGGACCCTCGGTGGCAGCATCCCTTCACTTGTGTCATCGCAGGACCGACGGGTTCCGGCAAAACGCACTTTGCCAGGAAGCTCCTCGAACACGCCGACAGCATGATCACCCCACCCATTGCCCGAGTCGTGTGGTGTTACGGAGAATGGCAGGAAACGTATGCAGCAATGCCCCACATCACGTTCGTGGAAGGCCTACCCAATCTGGCCGATTTGGAACCCGACACCTTGGTAGTTCTGGATGATCTCATGGCGGAGACGGATGCGCGGGTCACCCAACTCTTTACCAAAGGCAGCCATCATCGACGGCTCAGCATCATCTACATTGTGCAGAATCTGTTCAGTAAAAACAAAGAACATCGGAACATCAGCTTAAATGCCCACTACCTGGTGGTCTTCAAAAACCCGAGAGATACCACTCAACTGCTGCACCTGGCGAGACAGATGTATCCCGGCCGCACACCGTTTGCGTTGGAAGCCTTTAAAGATGCCACAACCCCTCAGCACGGGTATATGCTCTTCGACCTCAAGCAAGCCACCCCCGAACATCTTCGACTACGGACCGGCATCTTTCCCGGAGAGGCCCACCACGTGTACATGCAAAAATAATGTAAACACACCCACAGTGGCTCCCCCAGCTGGGGTGTGTGTGTTTTGATGATGGGGATAATAAAAAGAATGAATACCACAGCAGGGTTGACTTTGTCTCTGAGGTAGATAAAAAGAGCAGAGTAATGGGTTCTAGCATTAGTTGCACATGATGTCTGCGCGAGTACGGAAGCACGCTCCCACGCTCCGTGTATTGAAGACGGCCCCACCCGAGTTAGTCCGAACCATTGTACGCGGTGCGGACCCTGACCTTGTACGCTGTCTGTGCGAGATCGGGTACAATCTGTTAAAAGGCAACGTACCACTGACTCCGGCTCAGAAGACCAAGTTGGCCAAGCATAAGACAGGTCTCCGAACCTTAGTCCAGAAGCGGGTCCCTCAAACACAAAAGAATGGCGGCTTTCTCGGGGCCATCTTAGCACCGTTGGCCGCTTCCGTGTTGGGTCCAGTATTGGGTGGACTCTTCGGCCGACAATGAACCACACGAAAACAATGATCCTCGTCGAACCTCGGTTGCTTCAAAACCTCCAATCACCCTACCTTGTCCCACCTACGGTGAAGACCATAAACACCCTCGATGGAGAGATGCAACAGATCTTACAGAGACCGGGGTTAAGCGACAGTGAGAAAGTACAACGGTACAATGAGACGTTTCAACGGTAAATGACGTTCATGGACCAATACAAAACCCTCTCTACCCCACCACCACCATCACCACCACGTGACACACCGCCGACCTCAGTACCGCTCCAACAGCCGCCATTACCAGGGGTACCACCCACAGCCCCACAGTGGGTGGAAGACGAAGTCCTGAAGAGTGTACCTGCATCGTTCAAGAAACAAGCTGGCCTGGTATTGCAACGGATGAGACAGAATCCTAACATGACTTGGAATGATAAAGGCGAACTCCTGGTACAGAATCAGGTGGTCCCGGGGACCCACATGACGGATTTAGTGAATGACCTGATGCGTAAACGCAGGTCGCACACGGATCCTCGAGGATGGGAGGCCTTCGCTCAAGGCTTGAAAGACATGCATGTACCACAGGAATTGGTGGGGAACCCCCACCGCTGGGCCTTTATGCAGCGAACCCAGCAATCGCCGAGTGGCCCACTACCTTCTTGGGAATCCGACTGGGAACCGGAGTCACCCCCCAAAACACCACCACCACAACGGGCACCTTCTTTTCAGACCTTTAAAAAACCACCCTTGATCAGGACACCCCACATCTCCAGAGCCGTGACACGTAGCAAGTCAACGCGACGAACACGACGCCGGACACAACCGCCCAAGGCCTGGAACACCTATTAAAACCAACAGCAGCAGCAGGACAGCTCAGTCGCCATGTTTTACCTCACCCTACCCAGTAACAGTTCGCTGGATGTGTTTCCTGACAACACCTTGGCCAAGTACGTGACCCAGTTACCGCAACCGTTGCATTTACCTGGGCGCTGGGAATGTGACCTCGTGGATATCCAATACCCTTACTCGTGGTACAACGTGCGAGCCAATGAAGTGTGGTACGAGGTGACCTACGAAGGCAAAAACACCCGACTCACCCTCCCCGAAGGCCAATACGATACCCCCAAAGAGTTCATGGGTGGGCTGTCAAGACTGTTGCATTATAAGGCTCTACGGGAGGTGACGAATACTTCAAAACCCATCAAATCCTTTCCCTTCAAGAATCACGTGGACTTCGATTACAACGCACACAACGACAAGGCACAGATCCTTCTCACCGCCAACGTGAGTGTCGTACTGAGTCCTATCCTACAGCAAATGCTGGGTGTCGCTCACGCGACCTACACGGGTCCATCCGAGGACCATGGCCAGATCCCGATGGATATGAAGTCGGGTATGTACGGACTCTACGTCTACTCGGACGTAGTCGACAACCACATCGTGGGCGATATCAACACACCTCTGTTACGGGTGGTCCCCATTAAAAAGAGGTATGGAGATCAAGTCACCCACAGTTTCAACCACATGCTCTACTTGCCCGTACGACAAACCGACATCAATACGATCACGGTGGATATAAGAGATGACACGGGACGACCGGTGGCATTCGAACGAGGAAAAGTGGTGCTGACACTTCATTTTCGACAAGCACGTGCTCCCCACTTTGCATAATGAAAGTACCTTACGAGTGCGATGCACGCAGCTATGGACTATTATGCCCAACAGGCCAGGGGTGGCTTTCCGGTCTTTAGCGGTGCACGCATGCAACGAGGACATGGACTGGGGAACATACTCGGCAGCATCGTCAAAACGTTCCTACCTTTGGTGACGCGTGGGGTGAAAGCAATCGGCAAACAAGCGGTACGCAGTGGACTGCAAGTGCCCGGTGATGTCTTGGGAGGTACGGCACCCAAAGAAGCATTGAAACGGCGGGCCAAAGAAGCGGGAGGCGTCTTGGTGGCCAAAGCACAACGCACCGTAGGGAATAAAAGAGCTGCCCCACCGAGACCACGCACCAGTCGACGACCGACCCAGCGACGACGCACATCGAAGACAAAGGATATCTTTTCTTAAAACATGTCCTTGATCCACGCCGAGTCCTGCCCCTCCACCAACAGTGAATTTGATTTGTGGACCGTGCCGCCCATACAGACCAGTGTCGAACAAGGATTATGGGTGGAGCATCTCCCGCTCTCCAGCATCAACGAAACCGGGCCCATCGAGTTCACCATCAGTAATGCGGATACGGCCTATGTGGATTTAGCCCATACATACTTGTATGTGAAAGCCAAGGTGGTCAATGGGGCTGGCACCAGAATCGTTCACCAAGCAACGGTGGGCCCGACGAATCTCTGGCTGCACTCGATGTTTCAACAGGTGGATATTTTTCTCAGCGACAAACTCATCAGTGACTCGACCAACACGTACCCCTATCGAGCCTACATCGAGACACTGTTGTCGTATGGCCGAGAGGCTAAAAACTCTCAGCTGACAGCCGCTTTATTCTACCAGGACACACCCGAGCACATGGACACGGTGGACAATGTGGGATATAACAAACGGAAGGCTTTCACTGCGAACAGTGCCTCGGTGGATCTCTTGGGTCGACTGCACGCAGACATGTTCATGCAAGACCGGTACCTCTTGAACAAGATCCCCATCAAAATCCGACTGATACGGGCGCCTCCCATCTTCGCCTTGATGGCCACTAACGTAGAGGGGCATGCAGCTGATTATAAGATTGTCATCCAAGACGCAGTCCTGTATGTCCGAAAAGTGAAACCGAATCCAGCCGTTCAATTCGGACACATGAAAGCCTTGGAAACAAAACCAGCCCAGTACCCTATCCGACGTGTACAAACCAAAGTGTTCTCTGTGCCTGCTGGAAATATGGGCGCCAACAAAGAAAACCTGTTCCTGGGGGAACTACCCAAGCGATTGATCCTGGCCTGTGTGGAAAATACCAGTTTCAGCGGAGCCTACCCAGAGAATCCGGTTAACTTTCAACATTTCGGCATCAATTTTGTGGCCCTGCATGTGGATGGACAACAGGTCCCAGCCACGGCCTTAACACCGAACTTTGGGCGCAGAAATTTCATTCGAGCCTATCAGAGCCTGTTTACAGCCACCGGTCAAATCAACCAGGACGAAGGGAATTTCATCAGTCGGGAGGACTACGGGAACGGATACACGTTGTTCTGTTTCGATCTGACCCCTACCTTAGAGAACGACCATCAGCTGGCCCTGGCCAAGCAAGGCAATTTACGGTTGGAAATCCACTTTGCACGAGCCCTGGCGACCACCGTCAATGTGATCTGCTACGCCGAGTTTGACAACATCATTCAAGTGGACAAGGCGCGCAACGTCCTGTGTGACTTCTCCACCTAACATGGATACAGGCCAGATAACCACCGTGCTGGAGAATGACTCAGAGACACGTATGGTCTTTCAAGGGGTGTTCGCCCGAGATGTGTTCCCATTAGACCGTATGTATCCTGCTGCCTACGTTCTCAACACGGACCCGATGGATCGGCCCGGTGAACATTGGGTGGCCGTGTACTTGACAGAACAGCAGGGCGAATACTTTGACCCGTACGGCCTGCCACCCCTCCATCCCGATTTAACAGACTTCATGGATCAAGGTACAGAGACGTGGTGTTGGAACAGTCAAACGTTGCAAAGCCTGACCAGTAGCGTGTGCGGACAATATTGCTTGTTTTACCTGTACCATCGATGCCGGGGAAGGACCGTATCTACCATCGTACAGATGTTTGACGAGTACCCCAAGGCCGAGGACCGCGATGTACTCGTATATGACTGGGCCGCCCATCATTTCAATGTACAAGCCCCGTTCTGGGCTTAAGTTCTTTCAATGTACACAAGCCCCCTGTTCTGGGCTTAAGTTTACAAGCCCCCTGTTCTGGGCTTCAGTTCTTTCAATGTACAAGCCCCTGTTCTGGGCTTCAGTTCTTTCAATGTACAAGCCCCTTGTTCTGGGCTTCAGTTTTCACGTGGTTGTTCTCACGTTGTTGTTGTTACTGAATAAAAACAAAATGAGATCTCACCAAAAAACCCTGTCTTGTGTGTTTTATTCATAATGCATAAATGCCCAATGTGGAGATTCAGTCAAACTGAAATCAGTGGTGTAGGATGGGGCCAAAATGTAACCCATCAAGGTTAGAATGCAAGAGCACTATAGTAAATAGAGAGCCAATGAAATCAGCCCACAGACCAAGTGCGTGTTTTGGTCTAGGTTTGGAGCGGGCATTTCATTGGGGTGCGTGTAAAAGAAGACGGTGAGTAAAGACTCGTATAGATTAAGTTTATTACTATAAGTTATATGAACATAATGCATGAAACTGGTTTTGAACACCGCATTAGCCAATCAGTGGCCTAGAATGGAGCCAAAGCTAACCCATCCGTGTCCAGAAAACATTACCCGGGTGTACGAGAATCCGGACGTAGGCGCGGACGTAGGCCAAAGCACACCGTGAGTACCCCAATTCGATTGGCTGATTGTTCTACCGCTGATTGGTTCTTTTTCTCGACCGCTGATTGGCTCTTTTTCCCCGACCGCTGATTGGTCCAAATGGAACTGCCCATCCTTCCCAGGTTAATTTACAATCCCCTTTTGGGGTTCAAGCTCTGACTATCGATGCCGCAACATTGTCTCATTGGACATTGGACCGTTTGACCTGGATGTGACCTTTGACCTTTTGACCCGACATGCATCCGCGCACTGCCGGTGATGACGCGCGCGCGCGCTGCGGCATTAGATCGCTCCCGCGCGCGCGCGCTGGGGGGCCGGGGCGGGCCAGGCCGGGGCCGGGAAAGTTGGAGGTAGTGTTTGAGCATTCACCCAAACCGGAAGTGACGTCATTTTTACGTCCGGGTGAATTCACCCAAACCGGAAGTGACGTCACACAGACTTGCGCAACCCCAGTACATGACAAACACAGACAAGTCTGGACATGTCCAAAGGTCACGCCTCATTCACCCCAACCGGAAGTGACGTCAGTTTTACATCCGGGACTTTTGACCTGGGTCACGTGATCTGCAAATTCCTGAGGTCAAAGGTCAATAGGGCTCGCCTAGACCCCAAAAACGTCTATGTCTATAACCTTGGGCTACCGCGCATGCGCAGAATGACCCTATGTCAACCACACATCCACGCCATCAGAGACTCCCTCACATAGGCTTCACATGGATACCTCACACGACCCATTCGAACCGTGAATAGCCCATCTCTAACCCAAACACACCCACACCCACCACCCAAAAATGCCTGCTTTCTATACTACGGCCAGGCTGCGCATGCGCAGACTATTGACCACGGACGAACCATTAGTGTAGTCAAGTGCTCCTGCATGAGAGCTTCAAAATAAGACCTCACTCGACCCCATCGGACCACCAGGGACTCACCTAGGCTCCAACATGTCCACCCCGTATGGCCCTATACACCCATAGCCATGCAGTATAGGCCTATGGGCCTACCCAGGCCTCGGTGACTTTTTTCAAAAATTTCACCGTTTCGTGCCGGGACCCTTCCTATCGTGTTCTAAATGACGAGACGTGAAAAACAAATCCAAACAACCCTACCGCAAATGTACAGAAGTAGCTTTCCCAGTGGGACAAACATCGGTCCTATACCCCAGTATGGGCCTATATGGGTCTATATGGGTCTCGGTGACTTTTTCAAAAATTTCACCGATTCGCTCCGGGACACTTCCTATCGTGTTCTAAATGACGAGACTAAGAAAACGAGACCCCCACAACCTATACCGCAAATGTCTAGAAGTAGGTTTCCCAGGGGGACAAACATTGGTCCTATACCCCCAGTATGGGACTATATGGGGCTATATCGTACTTTTTCAAAAATTTCACCGATTCGCTCCGGGACACTTCCTATCATGTTTGTCTTGACGAGACTAAGAAAACGAGACCCCACAACCTATACCGCAAATGTCGAGAAGTAGGTTTCCCAGGATGGTCCTATACCCCCCATACCCCATATAGACATTTTCCCGTAATTTAGAATAAAGTCCGTGTTCCGTATTTTTTCAGGCAAAATTTTACATACACCCACCCTGGAACTAGGGGGAGATAACTCTATTGATAGGCAAGCCCCGTTAAGCCCGGCGACCTATATACCCCCCATACCCCATATAAGCATTTTCCCGGATTTTTCGATAAAGTCCGTGTTCCGTTTTTTTTCAGGAAAAAATTTACATGCACCCACCCAGCCCATCAAATGCCCCCTCACCTAGGCTTCACTTTGATACCTCACTCAACTCCATTGGACCATTAGGGACTCCCCTCGACACCAAAACGTCTATTTTCATACCCTTGGGCCACCGCGCATGCGCAGAATGCCGATATGTCAACCCCACACCCAGCCCATTAGATGCCCCCTCACATAAGCTTCACTTTGATACCTCACTCGACCCCATCGGACCAAGCAGCGTATTACCAGTCTGGGGACTACTTTTTCTCCGCGGAAGCTTTTTCCCGCGACCGCATCACCGCCAGGGCCGCATCACCGCGGAGGAATACATCCCCTTTTCCACACAATTCAAGATGGCCGCCAAGCGCACACCTCCTCAAAGATTCAAGATGGCGGCCAAACTCTGGCAGATCGAGTTGTCTCCCTTGCGTCCAGAGTGTACAGATGGCGCCACTAGTTCCTCCTCAAACCCTCCTCATGACGTCACTACATCCGGGTGAAATAGACCTCATTTTACGCAATCGTTACTACTGAGAACCATCTCTGTGATCACATGTAATCTCGCGGATCCTACTGCATCAGCCGTCATCGACACAGCCCATCAATCCACCATCATAGTGCCGCTTTCCAATATCACTCCAGTGTTAACCATCGACTCGCCGCAAATGTCTACTCGTACTTCTCGTACTACTCGTACTTCAACCACTATCAGAACTGTCTTTGCTACCTTCTGACAATAGGCTGCATCACGCAAAATGCCGCTGCGGCCGCAAATCAACTTACTAACCAAATCCAAGCCGAAGCCATTTCCCGCTTCTTATCCAGACCTACACGCCCAGATAACCTCTCTCCAGAAGACAACTCTGAAGAATTTAATTGCATTTCTGTAGTAAGTTCACAACCAACAACTCGATTCAATGTTCCAAATGCCTAGGCTGGATGCCAAGCTATCTGCTGATGAAATTAACGCATTCAACACTGATCCTGAGCTGAACTATACATGTACTCAATATGAGGACGACAACCTACTCAGGGCATGGCACCAGTACTTCAGTGACGTAGCCATCCCGTCTGACAGCCCCTACTTCTTTCCTAAAAGGCGAGAAGATACCAAACTGGATACCAAACTGGACTTATCGAGGACCTAGCATCAAAGATGGAGGCGAACATCTCATTCTCCCAACAGGAAGTGAAAGACGCCATCCATGACCTTAATCGAAACAAAGCGAAAGATCTCTACAACCTAACTGCTGAGCACCTTTTGTACGGCCGTACACCAGTGACAGAATACATTACTAGCCTGCTAAACAACATGGTGAAACAGAAAAAACTCCCCCAGATCCTGAAGCATGGCATGATCACCCCAATCCTGAAAAAAGGAAAACCTCCAAATGACTCTTCAAATTATCGCGGCATCTCCATTCTACCAGTAATAGGCAAGGTCCTAGAAAAAGTGATTCTTCCGCGTGTCAAACCGGACCTAAAGGCCTCCCAGCACCCTATGCAAAGAGGTTTTACGAAGAAGTCTTCATGCAACAACGCTGCCCTAATGATAACGGAAGCACAGGCTGAGGATGCACAAAGGAAAGAAAATCTAATCCTGACAACATTTGACGCACATAAAGCGTTTGACATAGTGTGGCAGGAACAGCTCCTTCGTAAACTGTACCTACGAGGCATAGAGGGATAGCTGTGGTTAATCCTACCGAGAGGCTGCCAATAGAGTTCGATGGAATAACGAGCTGAGCGAATTATTTACACTCCATCAAGGAACAAGAAAAGGGAGCTCGCTGTCAGCAGAAATGTACAAGGTATACAACAACACCCTTCTGTCTGACCTAGAATCAACCGGCCTTGGAATGAAAATCGGAGATATCGACCTGTCTGCTCCCACGTGTGCCGACGACATAGCCCTGCTAACCTCATCTCGTCAGACTGAAATAACCCAGGTTCTACTGGTAGAGAATGCTGTAAACAATGATCGGCAAGTAATCAATGCCTCAAAAAGTGCATCTATTACATTGAGCCAGACCAAAGATCTAACTCCTCCTAAACAGCTCTACATTAACGACGACACAATCCCACCAACAGCCGTCGTACAGCATCTTGGCCTCATTAGAACTCTGGATAACACTGTCGATATCGAGCACAGGCTGAAAGTTGGAAGGAATAACCTTTACAGCCTCATGGATGCCGGTCTCCATTGCTACAACGGTGTTAATCCGCTGGTTTCGATCCACGTCTGGAATACATACGTTATCCCGAGAGCAATTCATAGCCTTGAAGCAACCATCCTGCGTAAATCTGATGTTATTGCACTGGAAAACTTGCAGAAACAGAAACTTAAACAGTTGCAACACCTGCCTACTAGGTGCTCAGATGCCGCCGCTTTACTGTTACTCGGAGCTGAGAAAGTTGAAGCTATACTATCCACAAGAAGCTCATCTCCATGTTCACAGCTATTTGCCACGATCCATCGAGCAGAGAACATAGTCTCGCTAGGAGACAGATAGCGCTTAAATCTTTGCAAGACAAGAGCTGGTTTTCTGAATTGAAAAAAGTGCTGTATAAATACAACCCTCCCATCTGCCACCCAACTGTTGCTGGACCACCCAACAGGAACACCTTCAAACAGAAAGTCAAAAAAGCAATTAACAATTATGCTGGACCTCCGTTCTTCAAAATGAAGCATGCAGTGACAAATTACAAGCGTCTAGTCCGTCATTCATAATCCAGCCGTCGTCCATTAGAGAATATCCGCGTCCATAATCCAAAGACCTATTCCATATTCCATATAACAGTATTAGCACCAAATTCAAAAAGACAATCATTGTATACATAAAAATAGGCTCGCTTAAATTTCTTAACCTTGTGGAGTTCGTGGACATCGATATATGACTGTCCAAGAGACGTGCAGAGAGCCTGCATAAAAGTCAAGCTTCTCACCGGATGTTACATCCTTCAAGCAAACCGTGCCAGATTCAACCAGTATGCAGTAGACGCGACGTGTCGCCTCTGTGACGATTGACAGAGGACTTAATTCATTTCGTAGCTACCCGCAGCAGACTACAATGCATCCGGAAAGATCCAGTCAACAAACTTATCAGCCTACTCACATCAGCGCACCACGAGGATTTAGCAGAACATGCCCAGTCTGATCCACGAGTCCTCACGCAGGTTGTCCTAGACGTCAGCAAATTACTCCCAGACCCCGTCAATACGGAGAACTCTATCCTATTGTCAAAAGTGGAACACCTGTCAAGACTACTGTCTTTCGCCCTGCATGCAGAGAGAAGTCTGATAATAGCCAATCAGTGAGAGAGAGAGAGAGAGCTAGTCGCGTTGTATATATCAGGGGCACGTTGCTATTTGGTTTAAAGTGCTCTGATTTGTTCATTCTTCTGTTCCGTTCGCGATGACCAATAACTGTTTTAGACGTTAATTTACATAGAAATTGCATTAGCTTTATTGGACGATTAGCTGATTATCAAATTTAGAAATCAAAATTGCGTTCATATTATTTCTTTTTTGTGTTCATACTTTTCTCTCCAAACGTGTCAGCGCTCTCCAACCCTCTGCTGAAATGTTAATTTCTTCGAGATCACTGCGTACAGTTGGACTTTTGGAAAGGAAAAAGACTTGTTTTTACGGAAGCATAGATAGGACATGGGTGGAAATTATTTTTACGTTCACGAAATTATCTCCGACCCGGAGATACATCTCCGACCCGGAGATAATTATCTCCGACCCGGAGATACATCTCCGACCCGGAGATAATTATCTCCGACCCCGAGATACATCTCCGACCCGGAGATAATTATCTCCGACCCCGAGATACATCTCCGACCCGGAGAAACTTATCTCCGACCCGGAGATAATTATCTCCGACCCCGAGATACATCTCCGACCCGGAGAAACTTATCTCCGACCCGGAGATACATCTCCGACCCGGAGATAATTATCTCCGACCCGGAGATAATTGACCAATGGTGTTGCAGCAATCGTTACCGCCATTTTTGTATGTGGTGGGGTATGGAGAGATATATTTTTTTCTGGAGAAACTTTTACATGCACCCATCCATGACTTCATAGGCAGGCCCCGATAAACCCAGGGGACCGATATTAGCCCCTTTGGACATGGCTGATAGGGAATTTTCCCCTATTGTGGAGGTAAAGTCCGTGTTCCGTTTTTTTATATTTTCGGGGACAAATCCTCATTCTATAAGGACCCGGATGGTAAACCAAAGGTTGTACAACAGGAAAACACCCAGATAGAAGGACGCAAATGGTAGATGAGTACCCGGATGGAAATAAACCACTGGGAAAACCCGGGTGTAGACAAGGACCCAGATGAATCCAAAAAAAATCCGATGAGGGATGAGTCAGTACAGGTCTAAACATCATCCACTGGAGTCACGCGAAGACAGTCAATACGGAGAACTCTATCCTATTGTCAAAAGTGGAACACCTGTCAAGACTACTGTCTTTCGCCCTGCATGCAGAGAGAAGTCTGATAATAGCCAATCAGTGAGAGAGAGAGAGAGAGAGAGCTAGTCGCGTTGTATATATTAGGGGCACGTTGCTATTTGGTTTAAAGTGCTCTGATTTGTTCATTCTTCTGTTCCGTTCGCGATGACCAATAACTGTTTTAGACGTTAATTTACATAGAAATTGCATTAGCTTTATTGGACGATTAGCTGATTATCAAATTTAGAAATCAAAATTGCGTTCATATTATTTCTTTTTTGTGTTCATACTTTTCTCTCCAAACGTGTCAGCGCTCTCCAACCCTCTGCTGAAATGTTAATTTCTTCGAGATCACTGCGTACAGTTGGACTTTTGGAAAGGAAAAAGACTTGTTTTTACGGAAGCATAGATAGGGCATGGGTGAAAATTATTTTTACGTTCACGAAATTATCTCCGACCCGGAGATACATCTCCGACCCGGAGATAATTATCTCCGACCCCGAGATACATCTCCGACCCGGAGATAATTATCTCCGACCCCGAGATACATCTCCGACCCGGAGAAACTTATCTCCGACCCGGAGATAATTATCTCCGACCCCGAGATACATCTCCGACCCGGAGAAACTTATCTCCGACCCGGAGATACATCTCCGACCCGGAGATAATTATCTCCGACCCGGAGATACATCTCCGACCCGGAGATAATTGACCAATGGTGTTGCAGCAATCGTTACCGCCATTTTTGTATGTGGTGGGGTATGGAGAGATATATTTTTTTCTGGAGAAACTTTTACATGCACCCATCCATGACTTCATAGGCAGGCCCCGATAAACCCGGGGGACCGATATTAGCCCCTTTGGACATGGCTGATAGGGAATTTTCCCCTATTGTGGAGGTAAAGTCCGTGTTCCGTTTTTTTATATTTTCGGGGACAAATCCTCATTCTATAAGGACCCGGATGGTAAACCAAAGGTTGTACAACAGGAAAACACCCAGATAGAAGGACGCAAATGGTAGATGAGTACCCGGATGGAAATAAACCACTGGGAAAACCCGGGTGTAGACAAGGACCCAGATGAATCCAAAAAAAATCCGATGAGGGATGAGTCAGTACAGGTCTAAACATCATCCACTGGAGTCACGCGAAGACAGTCCCGGATGTAAACAAAGACCCGGATGAATGGAAATAAACCCATAAGGAATGTGCCAGTACAAGTCTAAACATGATCCAATAACACCGGATTCACGCACACCGGAAGTGACGTCATCACTTGCGGACAAGTTCCCATGATGAAGAACAAGTCTAAAAATGTTGAGTCACGCCCGATTCACGCACAATGGAAGTGATGTCATACATGACGTCACACTTGCGCAGAAAACACCTGCGCATATAAAGCGCATATTGAGCCTATTTGACCTCTGAGTGCACTCTATTCCATGATGCATCAATTCCGTAATACAAATTATATAGGAAGCAAATGGAACCTCATTGACCTCAGAGGTCAAAGGTCACGGAAGGGACTTATGCCCTTTGTATACTACTAACGTCCAAGACAACATACACTACATGTTCGAACAAAAACTTGTTATGAAATCATTCACACATAAGATTTGTTACCCGCTAGTTTGTTATTTTAAGAAATTGAAGACTTTTTATAACCCAGCGTACGTGACTTTCCATACCTCACACATATAAAAATGGCGGTAACGATTGCTGCATCACCATTGGTCAATTATCTCCGGGTCGGAGATAATTATCTCCGGGTCGGAGATGTATCTCGGGGTCGGAGATGTATCTCCGGGTCGGAGATAATTATCTCAGGGTCGGAGATGTATCTCGTGGTCGGAGATAATTATCTCCGGGTCGGAGATAATTATCTCCGGGTCGGAGATGTATCTCGGGGTCGGAGATGTATCTCCGGGTCGGAGATAATTATCTCAGGGTCGGAGATGTATCTCGGGGTCGGAGATAATTATCTCCGGGTCGGAGATGTATCTCGGGGTCGGAGATAATTATCTCTGGGTCGGAGATGTATCTCCGGGTCGGAGATAATTTCGTGGACGGAAAAATAATTTTCACCCATGTCCTATCTATGCTTCCGTATGTTTTACATTCAAAAGTTATCAACTCAATTTTTCTTTTAAATGACGAGAAAAATCACAAAACATCTCAAAATGCAGTTGATTATATAGTGATGATATGTCGTTTTATGTGCCGGAAATCGGCCAGAATGCGTCTACTACCATCTAGGAGCGCGGAGCTTTCGGGGCCTAGGCGGCCCCTGGACCCTCACCTAAAGTGCTATGATAGTCGAGCCCCCCCCCCCCCAGTTTTTTAAAGCTTCCGCCGCCGCTGTTGATGTGTGTACTTATTCAAGATACGTTAAAGAAGAAATACAGCCATATCAGATAAATCTTGATGTTCCGAATCCGTATTGCCGATCTGTATTCTTAATCCATATGAGTTTCGTTGTAAAGTCGGTATCTAGAGTATGATGTATCTCAGTCACGCTTTTGGTTGTGGTTGGTTGGTTGTTTGAAGTTTAACGTCGCACCTAACCTTATTGGTCACAAGGCGACGATGACCCAAACAAATATACCCCAGCAAAACCCTAACCCTAACAAAAACCTAACCAAACCTACAAAAAAAAATTGAATTTCGAATTCTGAAAATTAGGTTCTACAGATACTGATCACAATGGATCGTCAGAGAGCCTAATTTGTTTGGCACTGTAATCTACCTCCTGTACCAGACAAACATGGTACAAACCATGCTGCCCTAAGCTGGAGGGCGCTTTTGATTGTGATTATGAACACCATGCATGCATGAGGATATTGAAATACACGGGTTCGTACGGCCATGGAAAATAATTCACAATATTTACCCAACTGCCATATTATTACATAAATTAGGTATAACGGAAACGAACAAATGCAATGTTGAGGTCGAATTTATTGAATATTTGTTGTACATTGTAAACAAGTGAAGGGTTTGTGGGTAGAAGTAGCAAAAAAATGTATTGGCATATACACAATATAAAATTAATCTTAGCGAGATCGATATATTATTTGGCATTAAATCTGAAGATCACGACAGGTTGGATGATCACGACAGGTTGGATGATCACGACAGGATGGATGCAAGCCAAGCTCGAGATATTAATCATATAATTATGACTGCCAAGATGGCTATCAGTAAATACAAATATGGGGAGCATAGCAATTTATTATTTTTATTTGAACACGAGTTAAATCTGAGAAAAAAGTATTTCAAACCATGAAAAAACTACTTCACAGCCGCATATTGAAACAATGTTTTGGTGGATCACGTAGATATGGAAATTATCATAATATAACGTGGTTATTTGAACGCGAAAATGGTTCGAGCGAGATATATTTTTAAAAAATAGCGACACCGAATATTTTATTATATTTGCGTATGTTTTGAAATTGTATACTAGAGTAGGTTAGTCCTATCTTCTGTACGAGTTGACATCTGCTTTTGCTACCTGTTCAACATGCCACATTGTGAACAAAATTTTAATTCCATGTGATATGTGTAATTTTTTTTTTTTTTATTGTTTCTTTGTTTAATAATTGAATACATGCTGCCCTGTTACTCCCAGGTCACGTGGGAAATGTAAGGGCAAAATTGTAAAATCGTGGCCAAATGCATAAATAAATGCCCAGTGGTTATGTCCAGGGCTTAAACGAAAAAAAAGAAAAAAAGAAAAGACATCTGCTGACAATATTGTGGCAATTATGTAACAAATTTGTTATTTTGTATAGATACAATGGTAACGCTCTCGAATACATTTGTATCATAAGTGATACAAATGTATCTACTCTATGCAGACTAGTAGAGTAAAGAGAACAAAGTTCCTTTTAAATTGCAAATGTAACAAAAAGTATCGTCCTGAAACATATTTATGTCATCAGTAGCCGAAAGTATATTTTTCTTAAATCAATTACATTGTTGTATCAATATGTCGTGCATACTTTGGTTTTGTACCAGGCCACGTGGGCAAAACCAACCGTTATAAATAAATGCCCAGTGGTGAGTCCAGGGCTTAACTGTTCGTACTAGTGAGGTGGCTTAAGCCCCAGTCACACTGTCAAGAACTGGGTGGAGAATGCCGGCCAATGACCAGGAATATTTTAATCTTGTCGATTCGTGTGAATTCGCCTATAGAGGGCCTCTTTGAAACTGCCTACGAATCCCTTACGCATGTCGTAGATTCCTTGTACGACAGCCATACGCATTTAACAAGAATCAGTACGCATGCAGTACGATTCAATGAAGAACGCCCTATGCATCCAGACGACAGCCCGCGAATCCACTACGAATGCTCGATAATCTGCTACGAATAAGAACGTATGCAGTACGATGTGAGTACGATGTGAGTACGAATGTAGTATCGTAGTATGATCGTACAAGAAGCGTAGAATGCGTCCTACAATCGTACAATGCGTACGGCATTCTTGCTGGTTTGTGACCGAAAGAACTACTACGACTACCCACGAATATACACGATAGGGGGAGAATGCATGCGAGAACGCAGTAGGATGGTGCCAAGAATGCCATACGTATACCATGTAATCGTACTTGGCCGACGAATGTTTTGAACATTTCAAAACTTTCGTACTCCCTCCGAGAATAGGCAAGAACGTTCACGATCTGCGACGAACCCCGCAAGATGCCTGTACGAATTGCCAACAATGACCACGATTTTCCAGTTCGCGGTGATTCGCCTACCCAATTCTTGACTGTGTGACTGGGGCTGTCGCAAAAAGATCGTGACACGCTGGTCCAAAGCACCAAACTTGGCACATCAATCACTTAAGGCATACAGTACAATATCAGAAGGGGTGCCCATTGCTTTGGACCGTGTGACGTCCTCTGACCCCCAAAAGGGCATCTAAGGCGAAATAATATATCAGCATCGCAGCATTAACGCCCTTTGACGCAGTTCGTCCTGCGTTGGATTCTTCGTTTGGCATCTTCCTCCATGTACGCTATCAGGAGTCATAGATCTGCCCTCTTGTGTTATCTATGTCGGGATCATCCTAAGCTCGGTTATATTACGGCCTGATGAGGCCCTGAATTCCGGTGCTGTACGGCGAGACTGCAACGTATTGAAAGCTTCCACCCGTTGACCAATCTTAAAAGTTATATTCCACGACATCCCCGTATATACACACCCTGTATGCAAGGTAAGGTCAGTATAGAGCTATCCTAGTCGATCGCTATTATCCGCAATCTGTAGATCATACTTGTGCAAATAACGCCCCAAAAAGTTAATTGTCCTGTTAAATCATAATCGGTATTTTATAGGGTTCTTTACTCATTCTTTTCAGGTATGATGCAAAGACAGTCATAGCCATGTTCTTTCGTGGGATATAAATGATCCACAAAAGGACGAATTGTGAACATTAGTCCACACCGTCACGAGATCCCCCTCACACTACATCTCTAGATATTTGCGTTTACAACCCTTTATATTCTCACTGACTAATATAACGACACCTTCATTCCCCACTACCCTATTTCTTCTCGTCCATTTCTTGGCATCGGCAGTACTTCAGACACCAGTGTGTTTGTCCAATCTCAGCCAGGCATAACACGTCAATAAATTGCTTTTACTTAGTGTTAACTGAAATGTATTTTCAGGCGCCTATTCCCAAAAGAGGCATGACAAATGTATTTTTTTTTTGGCGTAGCCTATTATAGATAGTTTTCTGAAAAATTAATCATGAAAACATATTCTTTCCATACGAAAATTAAGATTTGAGCTCCATATAGCGGCCTCAATATTAAAATTTAGGAGTGATGACCTTGCTATAAATGAGAGAGAATCCCAGGGATTATACAGGATTGATAGTTTAATGATACAACCATTCACATATTGATGATATGAATAAAAGTAAATGTGTATTCTCCAGTTTGAAGCAGTGTAGAGTTCTCAGTCTGTCTGTTGTATAATTTGTCGCCGAATTTGAAGCTTGTAAGAACGGTTGGCTCTATATTAATTTCCTTTATTTGTGGCGTGTATAAAGAACTGGAATCTACACAGTGGCCTTCCTTTGTCCATGATACTTTCAATAAAATACGTTTTGAAGAAAATTTAAGTGTTCACCATGTTCAGCGCCGCGAGTCTTATTTGAGATACCGGGACACAAATTATGGGGTTCGCCAGCTCGAACTAACGCCAGGTGGCTAAACGCGTACCAAGAGGTAAATGTCAATGGGCGCAACTTTATTAGACGACGGCGGCCAGGCTACGCCTGCATGGTGTGGCTGGCGATCCCCATTACATTGGGTGATGTCATTGACTTTCTAGCGGACAATGCAATTAAGCCTTCATGATAGCATAAGTGTCAGTTTTAGCATTCGACCCTTTCCTTAGACACGCCTATTTTCATTTGGCCACCAAGAAATGAATACAGGTCAATTAGCACGCCATGATGCCATGGAACCTCCAAAGAGTCTTATAACGCCTGACACAGAGAAAGCAGAAAACGATCTAAAACACCCTGCATTACAAGTTCCATAATATAAATGCTATGTGTTGGTTACATCTTATCGCGCTGTCTCCTCCACGAGGAAACAAAGCATATGTGACGTGTACATGGGGGCATACAATCTTTGTGTGGTTGTATTAAAGCTATTGTGTTTCTCAATCCAAGCTGTAACCGTGCAGAAATCTGATTTCTTGAAGTTTCTTCACTCAGTTATCAGCTTTAAAAAACTTGCGATGGTCAAATACATAAAAATCGATTTATGGTAGATCAAAATGTGCTACTTGGCCTATTTCAGCATTTTTGAGGCAAAGCAAAGTTATATTTTAACACAATATATAAAGAACTTTGGTTATTTCAAAGAACCGAGATTGGTGTTGCTTTGATGTGTCGTAATTTAGTTACAAGAGAAAATCTTCCCTATTAATGCCTCAAACCTAACAAAATTGCATGGCTTAGCACATATACCACATTATATAGTGTCCTATATCCATTTATACGCAACTGATCAGCGCAATCCTTTCGGGACTGATATTTTAGTCTCTAAAATTCAAGAATTTTTTGGCTGGTTTGCACTGCAAAAGAACGAAATTGTGGGAATCACCAAGAAATATTTGGTCGCCTGCAACCATATAAAGTACAGCAGACCAAGTATTATCCGACCACACTTTTCCTGGTTGGAGCGACATTATATTGATTGATCGGAGTTCGACCAGATAATACTTGATCAAACTTTACCATAGTTTACCATAGTTTATATGGTCGAAACGACCAAATATTTCTTGATCGCTTTTTTCGACCAAGAATTTCCGACCAACTTTCTCTTGGTCGGATACCCTTCGACCACAGTTTACATGGTCGGAGCGACCATACGCTTTTAACATGCAGTGTGGATTAAAAAATAAATAGGTTTTCTATGTAAACGCCACTTGCCAGCCGTGCATGATGGCTAATAATATCCTGGGATTAATTTCCTTCCCCATATCCTTATAAGTGAGTGTCCACCCTTAGTTGCAAAGTTTAAAATGTCCTAGCTGTGTTAGAAACGCGGCATCGGACACTTCAAACCACCGGACATTCTTCGCCTCCACACCGGTATCCTTTTTTTGCGGAGGTGACCTTTGATGCATGCTCGGTGAATGACGATTAAATGGTATTTAAAATGGACTAACTTTATATCCAATAATTCTTCCTTACATCACCGAGGTCTGACCTTTCACAGAGGTCACCGAGGTCTGACATCACCGAGGTCTGACCTTTCACAGAGGTCACCGAGGTCTGACATCACCGAGGTCTGACCTTTCACAGAGGTCACCGAGGTCTGACATCACCGAGGTCTGACCTTTCTGATGCTTATTCAGTTTGAGTTAATATTTGTTGGAAAATATCACTTCAGCTCGAGTTTGTAATTTTATGTCAGAATTTAGATAATCGAACTTTTATATCACTGGCAGGTGATACGAAATAATTGGCTTGAACATTCATACAAATGCGCATGAACCAATTCGAGGCCCGGACGGAATATTAAATAATAATCCTGAATAATCCATATATATGTTTTTATATGTACACATTTCGAATATATCACAGATTGTTCCGTTTCAGCATTTTCTTCATGGGAATGGAGACCGATATAACAATGGAAACCAATATAAAAATGGAGACCGATATAACAATGAGCACAATGTACCTTGATATGTTATCATATATTTTTGCATCTCAATTAATCATATTAACTTACTTCCAATTCGTTCTGATGTTGAGACAATAATTTCGAATTTCCGGTACCGTAATCGGACATACCGCCACAGGTTATCCGCTCCTGTATTGCGAAGTTATCAAAGTGGACATATCACCACTGATGGCACGGTACCATCACAGAGAAGACCCACGTGACCGCCATACCGATATGGGTATAATGTTTTCTCTAGAGAGTGTAGAAAAGATGATGGCATAATGGTGTATATGTTGATAAATATATTCATTGGTTAAATTTTACAGCCATAGATAGGGACCTTGTGACTTCATCCAGTATACATAAATATCGCCTATGACGTAGGCCTCTATACAGGCATGAAAAAACAGAGACCATAGTTTAGCATAGTTTGTTACGTCAAGGTGTCTTTAAGCCTCTCTTATCACATATTCATAGAGCAGCAGAAAAACGATTCCATATTGCCGGGAATGTAAGAATAATGTTATAATAAATAATGAAAGTATTGCAAATGAAGATGAAATCATATAGAATGACTATCAAATTCAGATCTATTCAGAGGCTAATCCCAGTTCTGGATTGTCAAGAACAGTTTTAAAAATGTTGAGAAAACAAAATCTGATGTCACTTTTTGAAACATCTCAACTCACAGCGTTCATCACCCTTTGTTTTCAGTTTACTTCACGCAAACTTAACAGAGTTAATTCTGTAGTTTCCATGTGTCCACCGATATAATTGAACCAGTACGCATGTCCCACTGATTTGCCATTGTTGTTGGAACTAACACTTATACCGGTCTCTTTGCTCAATCTCACACCGGATATACTATCAGCATAAATATAACCGGTTCTTCCAGTATCGGGTTTGTCAACATAAACTGGATGGAACCTTAATTATCTACCGAAGTGAATATCGGTGGACGGTGCAGCTTCGGCCGAGCTGTGGAGTTCCCAGGTTATCATCGTGGCATTATGACGCAATAAAACGGTTATAAAATGAACTGTCATCGAGGCGTATCAAATACGGTTATTCAGGAATGAACTATCATGATGCGTATCGAACACGGTTATGGAGGAATGAACCGTCACCCAGGTGTGTCAGCTATCGGGAAATGAACTGTCATCCAGACGTGCCAGACACCGATATCAAGGAATCAACTGTCGTCCAGGCGTGTCAACTATCGAGAAATGAACTGTCATTCAGTCATGTCAGACACCGATATCAAGGAATGAACTGTCATCCAGGCATGTCAGACACGTTTATCTCAGCACAAACCTCACACTTTGTAAGGAATAATTGCGAAAAATCGGTATCTTGGTATGAATCTGAAGTTAAAGACGGTTCTACATCTAGAAGTATAAGTTTATCAGACATCAAACATATTCCTCATCCTCAGCTAAACTGAATGACGTATCCGGCATACTGGTGTTACCTGTACTAGTAAAGGAATGGTCCAATGACACGGCCCGCACCAATCGTGAACCACTCCCATTAGCCGAGTTCGAGGAATAACGTTCCTTGCGCATGTTGAACAGAGTGGACCTACCCGTGCACAATGGCGTGGCAAGTTTAGGTACGGGTGTTTCCGAGCGGTATCCTCCCTGACTACTACTAAGACTGACATCAGACAGAGAGGTAGAGGAGTCTTCTCTGTGTAAGTCAGACATGGAGTTAAACACCCCAGACTCTCCTAAATCATTGCACTGCGAACTATGAACGCTATGGTCATCATAAACAAACGAGATCCGATCACATGTATTGTTCACTGATGGCTCATCGGATTTGTTCGTTGACGACTTCGATATATCCGTTTTAGAAGACAGTCCAAGAACGTAGTCGCTGTTCTCTGGACCGTTATACGTTTCGCTAGCCGTATAGTTGGCTTCTTCCGGCACCGATTTGGACCGAAGTCGACTAGTCTGTGGTCCTGGAATGCGACTAGTCTGTGGTCCTGGTATGCGACATTTCAACCCAGATATGGGATCTTTTCTGGGTTTCGGTTTCAATATGTCTTTGAGCTGAGCTATAACAGTGGATTCAAAAGTTACCGCGCCATCGCTATCAATCACTTCGTCACCATTTTCACTCGACTTGTCACTGCTAGCAATGCCATTTGTTAACGGAGTTAGCCCATTCTGGCAGGTATTGTTTACTTTGGGTTTGATATTGTCATTGCTATCGAGAGAACCCTCTATATCTTCTATACAGTTATGTCCCTTATCAATATCCTCATCATCGAGAGAGACAACATGACCACCGTTCTCCACAGTAACATCTCCAACATACAACTCCTTCTCGCGGTACTTATGGAACAGTTCCTCCATCTTCTGGTACATAACTGGGTCCTCGGGGGGAGCTTCTAGCTGCGTCGGATCAACGGTTATTCTCTTCAAGCCGTTGATAGGGAGTCTTAAAGCAGCCTTAATCTCTGATAATGGACGAGAGAGCAATTCCTTGTCATCTATGGGGTTTGGAGTTACTGATCTGACCGGTTGGTAGGTACGATTCTCTTTGTTCGATATGGGACCTGGCGTCATGGACCGTCTAGGCTGAGAAGGCAGTTGCCGGCGACCAGTCTTGTTTCGGTCGGTTAACGGGGTGGTTTTGTCCTCCCAGGCTCGGACCAAGTTACTTGTACTGGTGAACTTACCAGCTGATAACATCCCGGTCGTCTGCCTGTTGGTCGTTAACTGTTCATCTCTGGGATTGACAGTCATTGCTCTTTGTGCCAACGACCTCGGATCTGCGCTCTTAGGCCTTGTTCTACGTACGGAAAAATCAACTGATTTTGAAACTTCTCGAGGTCTCCCGCGTTCAACTGCCGTGACCGTTGATGAGGAAGGCAATGTTTCTGATAATTTAGCACTACTGGGCCTGGTACTGGTTCCAGTTTTATATGTTGTTTCTGTCCCTGTTTTGATGGTAATAAAGTGCTGACCTGCACCGCCCCTGTTCACCACAATTGCGCTACCCTCGTCGTCTGTGGCATTCTGTCGGACCAGGGCACGAGGTCCACCTGGCCCACCAGGTCCGGCGCTCTTTGGCCTTTGTCTAATCTGTGGACCATCACTTCTCGTTCTTGTTCGCGATCTGTCTGCATGTATTTGTACATATGTTTTAGAATTGCTGGATGAAGTTATTGTATTGTTTGCGTCCTCTGACTCTACACCAGCTTCTGCGAGATTGTTAAAATTCTTGGCGGACGTTAGATTTTGAACCGACTTTGCCTTGGATAGAGTTTGAGGTCCATTTGGCTTCGCACTATTTTTTGCATTACGTTGTGCTATTATCTTCTTGACGCCACTTGCAGAATTGCTATTAGTTTTAGGAGGGACACCATTAATCTTATAGTGTGACTCTGGTATTTCTCGCGCTCTGAATTCTCCATGTCGACTAGCAATGACGCGTGGCCCGGCACTGGAAGGCCTTTTTATCTTTTGGGTCGTATCCACAATTCTCGACATTTGTCTTCCACGTGTGTCTGTATTATCAATATCTTGTGAAATATCCGAAGAACTTGAAGTAAGAGACAGTCGAGATGGACTTGGTGGTCGGATGCCGGAAGGTTTCTTACCAACGCTCGAAGACACCTGAGAATATTGGGATATCTCTTCAGAAACTGAAGTAGATATATTATCCCATCTTTCATATTCTTTATCCAGATTCCTCTTTTCACTGTCGCTGTTAGTAACCACGGTAACGCTGTCATTTGATATAAGACTGTTAGTAACGCTGTCATTTGATATAGGACTGAGTGGTCGAGTCTCGAGATCTAGGTCTCGGAGATCTGGTGACGAGGACCGAGCAACATCCGGATTTTCGTCGACATGACTCTGTCTGGTGTATGAACCAGGTGTCGTAGCCTTGGGTCTAACAGTCACATTTGATTTTGTTGCACTGTAGGGTCTTGGTAGCTCCCTACCAACAGATGACTTGGACCCTCGATCTATCACACCAGGAGAGTTGTCACTATACTTGGGTGTAGCTGGCCGCGGTATTCCTGAACTGTCACTGAACTTAGGTGTAGATGGTCGGGGAATGACCGAGGGGGTGACGGATCTAGGCAGTGCGGCCGAAGTAGGTGTTTTAGGACGAATAACATTCACAGATGTAGAAGAGCCATCTTTTAGAGGACTCTGAGGTCTGTCCCTCCCAGTAGGAGTAGACGGACGGTCGGATAGTCGATCCGGTCGTTCTACTGGCGTTGATGGTCTACCACGAGCTGTAGGCGTGGCTGGCCGTAACCGTCCATTTGTGGAGGACGATTGTTCTCGATTCGTGCTGATTGATGTTGTATTTCTCCATCTCGCTGTGTCTCCGACTGATGCGACCGTACCTGCAGAACCTGGGGATTGGGGTAAAGTCCTCCTCTGTTTTTCTGGGGCCACATGAGATGTCTCGAGATTATAACTAGTCGATAAATTTGCGACTGATTTAGTTCTACGCGGACTAGCTGGTGGTCGAGTTGCGTTTTGATTTGATGTTTTTAAACTGCTTTTGATCCCTTTGGTTTGCGTTCGTGGACTGTCTGTGCTGCTTTGTGACCTGGGCGAGTCTGAACTGAGTGATGATGTGCCGTTAGGTACAGACAAATTAGTATTGAGCAAGTTCTTGAACTCTGATAGCGTCATGGTACTAATATGGTCCATGTTGATACTGCTGTTATCCTCCATATCGTGGCCGTTACACTCTTTATTTACGGGCTCAGTAACAGTTCCGTGTCTCCTAACGCGAGCTGAATCGGTTGATTGTCCATTTAACCTGAAAAGAATGAGAAGTATACTGTCAGTTCATCGGACATGCAATACAAATCAATATCAGTGTGGCTTACTGGAGTAGTACTGAAAGTTTATATAGAACACTTTGCTCCTATCTCTTAACATGGGAATTTTTTTTACTCCCCAAGAATTTGCCATTGACTCCAGTGACCTAGAATCACGAAACCAGGTTAGTAGTTCTCGTGGATGAAAAGATACGGGGGTTTAAATCAGTAACGACCAAACCGAAAATGACGTCATCAAAATCGAATCTAACTGATATCTCAATAAATTAAGTCAAAACACACAACACACGTTTCTTTCAAACTAAACACAGTGGTCGTTTCAATGGTTTATACATGTACTGGTAAATGTATAAGTCATATCGTGGTAATGACAAGAGGTATCGTGGTAATGACTCTGGGAAAATCCGTTTTCATGGGATGTCTGGTTTGGTCGGTATTGGTTTGCAAACACATGCATGTGCACCTTGTGTTCATGACACCTACAGGAACCTACTGATCTAATATAAACTATACACCCTAATTATATGGAACATTGCAATTCACCATCTGGATTAGTCTGTTATTGAATGAGGGAAATATATGTATATTTCTAATAGAATCTTACAATGCAATATATGTCCGACATCTGTCATGATCCAGCAATCAACAAGCCGTATATATATTATGTATATCCTAAGCTAAGTTCTTCGTCCTGATATATTTCTGAAGATAACCGACTACTAGGATAGACGCTCCGCAGTGACGATACTTGGCAGAACAATATACACAACCTTTTCAATCGATTTACTTTTGGCATATTTCCATGATAAACTATGGGATGAAATTACATCCTAAAGGGCCGTAGAAATATAAATTGGGTTAGCGAAAACCTCAGTTGTTATTAATTAATAGCAAAGTATAAACCTTTAAGCATACCGTAACATTTGAAAACGAACAAGTTTCTATCAATGTCTGAATACCTACAAGTTCCATTTTCACTGTACCGGTATATATTCTCCATACAATTTCAGCTCATTTGTACGGAAACGTTTGGAGTATTGTGATAGTAAAAGAGTCTTCGTGTTAAACTTATATATCTACCTCATCTATCTTAGGAGGATATATATACCGGTATATATTTATTTTTTTCGTCATTTATAACAGAATTTCCGTTTTCTGGGATTACACTGTCTTAGTTTAGCACAGACTTTAGTGCTGGAAATTGGTCGAGCTCCATGCGGGATTCGAACCAGCGACCCCCAGAGTAAGACACTTAATGGTCAGCACTGTACGTAGGTGATCTAAACCACTCGGCCAACAGGCCTCCCGCAATTCCGGGGCCGAACGGTCCAGTGTAAGGTAAGGTAATACGACTGCCACATGCAGAGGTCGTTAATTATGTAACGTGCTAAATATAACATATTTCAACATACATGGAATTCCACCACCAGGTAGTTTTTATAGTGGGGGTGACTAGTGTAAGTTAATAAACTAAATTGTTAGAGCAAATTCTTCTTCCTCTATATCATACCAATATGTGTCAATGATAGCAGGAGGTGTTCACCTACAATAAACACTGCCTTCCTGAACGTTCCTTTTGAAACGCCAGTATAGGTCTTTACGTGTAGGAATATCAATGCCTTTGAAGCGAAACTATTATCTTAAAATTATATTTCCCGGAAAAGTTTACCTACAATAAAGTCCAGGAGATAATCACCGAAGCAAGCAAAACTGCATCTTGTCAAATGACGATTGCTGGTTTAATATTGCTTTAAAATTGTACACACGAGTTTTCCATCAGCGGGGTATATAGAATGCAGGAGTATTATCAGAAGTTTTCCATCAGCGGGGTATATAGAATGCAGGAGTATTATCAGAAGTTTTCCATCAGCGGGGTATATAGAATGCAGGAGTATTATCAGAAGTTTTCCATCAGCGGGGTATATAGAATGCAGGAGTATTATCAGAAGTTTTCCATCAGCGGGGTATATAGAATGAAGGAGTATTATCAGAAGTTTTCCATCAGCGGGGTATATAGAATGCAGGAGTATTATCAGAAGTTTTCCATCAGCGGGGTATATAGAATGCAGGAGTATTATCAGAAGTTTTCCATCAGCGGCGTATATAGAATGCAGGAGTATTATCAGAAGCAGATGAACTAGAAGTCTGCATCGTTACATTAGACTAGCTACAATGCATTTACCACAGCTTCCCTGAGTTGCCGTGTTCGAACAGTTTCAAAACAAAAAACTAGTGTTGCATCACGGGAGATGCTGATGCTGGAATATGACAGGCTACTCAGAAACGTAGATAATTAGTGACATCGATGATTCCTCGCTTGGCGCAGCTCTAACACCTCTAACCAGAATAGTATTGAGAACCAATGGAAGATGGCACTTATTGCTGCTGTAGAAAGCTACTGCTGAAGACACATATGACCGGTGTGGAGGCTAAGAATGTCCGCTGGCTAAGAGTGTCCGTCTCCTGTCTTCTAATCCAACTAGGACACTTTTCTTCACATTGGGGGCAAATGTCCGTCCTTGGTTGCAACAGAAAAGGATATGAAAAGGGACACTAATCACCAGGACATTCTTATCCATCAGACCGTTACTGACAATCTTTTGCTGCTGAGGGTGCTAATTATTATTGCTGTACAAATCTACTGCTGAAGGCAAGTGTTATAACTGCTGCAGATACTTATTATTGCTGCTGAAGATACTTATTATTGCTGCCGAAGACACTTATTATTGCAGCTGAAGATACTTATTATTGCTGCCGAAGGCACTTATTATTGCTGCTGAAGATACTTATTATTGCTGCCGAAGGCAGTTATTATTGCTGCTCAAGATACTTATTACTGCTACCGAAGACAGTTATTATTGCTGCTACTAATACTGCTGTGTTTCTCGATTCAAGTTTGCTTGCGTCCAATTATCAAGCTCAAAGTTACAATAATAAACGTACCTGGAGATCTGCAATATATGTAAAAGGTTCAGTTTCCAAGTCCAATATACATATGAAGAGTAACACGTTGGTCCTCACTATCGTGACGGAATAAAGGTGACCTTGATCAATTCAGAATGCAATATTAATCTCATGCAAGGACGGCTTGTCCCCCGATATATTCACCATTCTTACAATGTTCTGATCCATAACTCGTCTGATCCATAACGGTACTGTAGACCAACTACTGATACAGTCGACGTACTGCTGATAGAATAGACCTACTGCTGGTATACCTATGCCATATAAGCACCTGTACAATGTGAACTGCCGTTGACGTGTGGGGGCAGTGGAAACACTTTTGTTCCAGCTTTAATCGGTGTGAGCACCAAGCATGGAAACATTCCTACGTGACAACAACAAAACAGATCACACGGCGGCATGATCGAGGTCAGATCAAATATAAGTATACTACAGAAGACTTGTTCTAACATGTACAAGGGCTTTCTAAACAAGAAGAATAAATAATATAGATAGAGCAATGATCAATACATAAAGTAAAGTGGGCATTATCATGCTTGGTCGTGCACTGTCGTGTATATCTCATAAACCAGCAAGATCCGGAATCTAGAGATAATACAGAAATACAGATATTCAGCACTAACCGTAATTCTCTGTCACCATACATGTATGTAAATCTAGACCAGTACCATACTAGACAAATGAATACCTCACGTTATAGTACCGTGTATTATACTGTATTATACTCTTCTCAAATCCATATATTTATAAGAACAAAAGAATAGTCATAACAGCGTCTATTCAGAATACAATGGATTGACAAAGTTAATGAAACAATGACCTGAGAACAGTTCATAAATAATCAACGACCTATACCTGGAACACTCCTATAACAGTCCCTACACAAACAATGACCTACACCTGAAACACTTCTATAACAGTCCCTACACAAGCAATGACCTATACTTGGAACACTCCTATAACAGTTCCTACACAATCAATGACCTATACCTGGCACTCCTATAACAGTCCCTACACAATAAATGACCTATACCTGGCACTCCTATAACAGTCCCTACACAATCAATGACCTATACCTGGCACTCCTATAACAGTCCCTACACAAGCAATGACCTATACCTGGCACTCCTATAACAGTCCCTACACAATAAATGACCTATACCTGGCACTCCTATAACAGTCCCTACACAAACAATGACCTATACCTGGCACTCCTATAACAGTTCCTACACAAACAATGACCTATACCTGGCACTCCTATAACAGTCCCTACACAAACAATGACCTATACCTGGCACTCCTATAACAGTCCCTACACAAACAATGACCTATACCTGGCACTCCTATAACAGTCCCTACACAATAAATGACCTATACCTGGCACTCCTATAACAGTCCCTACACAATAAATGACCTATACCTGGCACTCCTATAACAGTCCCTACACAAGCAATGACCTATACCTGGAACACTTCTATAACAGTCCCTACACAAGCAATGACCTATACCTGGAACACTCCTATAACAGTCCCTACACAATCAATGACCTATACCTGGCACTCCTATAACAGTCCCTACACAAGCAATGACCTATACCTGGAACACTTCTATAACAGTCCCTACATAAGCAATGACCTATACCTGGAACACTCCTATAACAGTCCCTACACAATCAATGACCTATACCTGGCACTCCTATAACAGTCCCTACACAATAAATGACCTATACCTGGCACTCCTATAACAGTCCCTACACAATCAATGACCTATACCTGGCACTCCTATAGCAGTCCCTACACAAACAATGACCTATACCTGGCACTCCTATAACAGTCCCTACACAAACAATGACCTATACCCGGCACTCCTATAACAGTCCCTACACAATAAATGACCTATACCTGGCACTCCTATAACAGTCCCTACACAAACAATGACCTATACCTGGCACTCCTATAACAGTCCCTACACAATAAATGACCTATACCTGGCACTCCTATAACAGTCCCTACACAAACAATGACCTATACCTGGCACTCCTATAACAGTCCCTACACAAACAATGACCTATACCTGGCACTCCTATAACAGTCCCTACACAATAAATGACCTATACCTGGCACTCCTATAACAGTCCCTACACAAACAATGACCTATACCTGGCACTCCTATAACAGTCCCTACACAAACAATGACCTATACCTGGCACTCCTATAACAGTCCCTACACAAACAATGACCTACCTGGCACTCCTATAACAGTTCCTACACACAATGACCTATACCTGGCACTCCTATAACAGTCCCTACACAAACAATGACCTATACCTGGCACTCCTATAACAGTCCCTACACAAACAATGACCTATACCTGGCACTCCTATAACAGTCCCTACACAATAAATGACCTATACCTGGCACTCCTATAACAGTCCCTACACAAACAATGACCTATACCTGGCACTCCTATAACAGTCCCTACACAATCAATGACCTATACCTGGCACTCCTATAACAGTCCCTACACAAACAATGACCTATACCTGGCACTCCTATAACAGTTCCTACACAATAAATGACCTATACCTGGCACTCCTATAACAGTCTCTACACAATAAATGACCTATACCTGGAACACTTCTATAACAGTCTCTACACAATAAATTACATATACCTGAAACACTCCTATAACAGCCCCTACACAATAAATGACATATACCTGAAACACTCCTATAACAGTCCCTACACAATCAATGACATATCTGGAACACTTCTATAACAGTCCCTACACAATCAATGACATATACTTGGAACACTTCAATCACTACACAATCGAGGACGTACATCTGGAACACTTCTATAACAGTCCCTACACAATCAATGACCTATACCTGGAACACTTCTACAACAGTTCCTACACATTCAATGACTATATTTGGAACACTTCTATAATAGTCCCTACACAAACAATCACCTATATCTGACACTCCTATAACAGTCCCTACACAATAAATGACCTATACCTGGCACTCCTATAACAGTTCCTACACAATCAATGACCTATACCTGGCACTCCTATAGCAGTCCCTACACAAACAATGACCTATACCTGGCACTCCTATAACAGTCCCTACACAAACAATGACCTATACCCGGCACTCCTATAACAGTCCCTACACAATAAATGACCTATACCTGGCACTCCTATAACAGTCCCTACACAAACAATGACCTATACCTGGCACTCCTATAACAGTCCCTACACAATAAATGACCTATACCTGGCACTCCTATAACAGTCCCTACCTACCAGTGACCTATACCTGAAACACTCCTATAACAGTCCCTACACAATCAATGACCTATACCTGGCACTCCTATAACAGTCCCCACCAATCAATGACCTACACCTGAAACACACCTATAGTAGTCCCTACACAACCAATGACCTATACCTGAAACACTTTTATAACAGTCCCTACATAATCAATGACCTATACCTGGAATGCGCCTATAACAGTCCCTACACAATAAATCACATATACATGGAACACTTCTATAAAAGTCCCTACACAATAAATGACCCATACCTGGAATGCGTCCATAACAATCCCTACACAATAAATCGCTTATACATGGAACACTCTTATTTCA
Organism: Hanleya hanleyi; assembly: GCA_036873755.1. NCBI lineage: Eukaryota > Metazoa > Mollusca > Polyplacophora > Lepidopleurida > Hanleyidae > Hanleya > Hanleya hanleyi. The sequence continues at coordinate 41,409 of JAVTVY010014405.1, forward strand.
GTCCCTACACAACTAATGACCTATACCTGGACACTCCTATAACAGCCCCTATACAGTAAATCACCTATACCTGGAACAGTCCTATAACAATCCCTACACAATCAAAGACCTATACCTGGAACACTCATATGAGAGTCCCTAGTATAATGCGATCTCGTTAATATAGTTGCAGCCTTAAACTGACAGCCATCTTCATCTCAGATTGTGCAACGAAATTATACTGAAATATTCGCATAATTTATCGATTTGTGTTTAATTTAGGAAGGTATCATGTAAACAGGAACTTACTTTGTACATGAGAATGCTAGGGTAGATGGTCGACTGTGTCCCGGGGACTGACTTCTTTGCACGGGCGTTGTTGGTCGAGCATTTGATATGGTTGGTGGTCGACTGGGTCTTGGGGACTGACTTCTCACAGGCGTCGTGGGTCGAGCATTCGAAAAGGTGGAAGATCGACTGGGACCTGGGGACTGACTCCTCACAGGCGTCGTTGGGAGAGCGTTTGAAAGGGTGGAAGATCGACTGGGACCTGGGGACTGACTTCTCACAGGCGTCGTTGGGCGGGCGTTTGAACGGATAGAAGGACGACTAGGCCCCGGGGACTGACTTCTTCTCACGGGTGTCGTTGGCCGACCGTTTGACTGATGAGAGGAAGGCGATGGACTCCGAAATGTGAACGATGGTACAGGCGATGGGCTCCTCAGACGAGATGGCGTTGGGGACTTGCTCCGTCTTGGAGTACTCGCCAACGGAGACTTCTTAGGCGTTTGCTGGGAGTCTGATGAAGGCGTGGGTTGGGATATTGGCGATGGACTTCTCTGTGGAGAGAGGTTTCCTAGGCTTCCTAGACTGATACTAGCCGGTAACTTCCTCGGCTTTCTGCCTTCTGGCGAAGGACTGCGCACGTTCCGTGACCCGCCGTAGTGAGGGGTGGCTGGAATACTTGGATGATTGCCTGCTACTGACATACTTCGGTTAGTTCTGGTGGACAATGAACCGTTTTGCTGAATGCTTGAAGTGCTCACTCTCCGACTCGTCGCCAACAGGAGAGACTTTGACAGGGACTTTGACCCGTTCTGGCCAGGCCCTGGAGAGCTTCTGTGGCCTAAGAAAAGAGTTAAAAGAGAATGTCGATAAGACGTTCTGAGCCAGCAAGCCCGTGACATGGCATGTCAGAATATCAGCTTTACTCTAACACGACATCGAGTTAAGCTGCTCACAAGCAGTTCTATGGCTGTTCTTTCTTTCAGAACGTGCCAGTTTAGCCAGCGCTGCACATTTTCCTCCGGGCCGGATTGGCCGTATTGTGCCATTGTTTTGTTGCATTAAGGATTATGAGGTCTTACTGGATTTGGGACTGTACTGATTTACTCATATCGCCATAATCAAGGTGATTTAGGCAACACAGCGGCTATTGTTCCTCTCCAGTTTGTACACAGATGATCAAATAGAAACACTTGCTTTGGAGCAAAAAATGATTTCTTTATAAAATACTCAGTTTTATGAAATTGGGCTTTTAGCTGTTTTTGGCATTTTCGTATACAATTTTATTTCTATTGTTTTAAATATCACCATATCTTCTGCGACATAATATCGGAATATCATAATATCGGAATATCATAATATCGGAATATCATATCATTGGTTTACGTCAGTTTTGATTCTATGAGTATTTACATTCTAAAAGTGGCATATTTTGTCTTTCTGCATTACAGCTTTTTTGCAGAACTAGATAAATATTGGCATGTCAAACGTAATAGCGAGATGATTTTTTGTATCAGGAAAAGCTAGGACTTTGGGCACCTACAATGCATTTGGGTTGTTGATGTGTAAACCATTCAAGAATGTTCGATCTGAGGCCAAGACTCTTCTATCGTGTTCAGCTAAAGGGCCAAGAAAATGAATACCTCAGTTTCGGCATTCCTGGGGCAGCCGTGTAAACACCTTTCTATGTCACTAAAATCACTAAATCCCATCTATTCCGAAGCTGTAACGACTATTACTGCGAACCAGTGATATATAGAAGATATATTCATGATCCATGGATATAAAATACAACAATACATTATCCTGCTTTTATATAAAAAAACTGGAATATAGTGTCTGATATGCACTTTAACAACTTGCACATACTTTAGAAGTGATGTCTTACATGTACAATTACAACCAAATTCGAGGATTATGAGGATTAACAAGAGCCTAATTGTCAATATGTGCTATTTCATTTAGAAGAAAAAAAAATCTCTGAGTCTTTTCGTTTAAGACGTCAAGTGTCACTGATTGAAGTGCATACGTGTTAAGACAGTCATGAGTCAAGATTGAATTGAGAAGAATTCGAACATGTTAACTATAAGCCCCGCCGTAAAATTGGAGATTTGACTGAGCAAATTATTCTCATCGATAGACTGTTTACATATTGCAAATGTAAATGTGAAATGTGGGATTAAAGTTTGTAATTACCTCAATTGTGAAAAAAATTGATGGAATTTAATTTGGAATAATGAAGGAATTTATCGAGGAATAATACAAAATAATAATCTACACGAGCTTCAAATGCATTTATCAGTGTGAACTATATGTTAATATAGTATCTATACCAATAAAGCCGTCATGTATGGGTTTTATAACTCAATAACAACACGATGTAGAGATACAATACTTAGAGGCTGTATTTAGTATGTCAACTACAAGCATCGAATCCAAAGTGTGTTGTCCCATACCTCGATAACAGAGTGATGTAGAGATACCATTTGTATGACATTGTAAAGGTTTTGTTCAGGAGAATGACATAAAACTATTTTGGACTGGGTCCCAGGAGATTGGGCTGGCCACACTCGAAGTGTGTTTTCCTATGTTAAAAGTATATACCATACACGATATAAAAGTAGTGCCAGAATTGGAGTGGGGTACATGTATATGTATGTTGAGGCTGTACGTATGAATACGAGCATCAGATCCCACATATAGTAGGTAAAAAATTACAGTACCAAGATAATAGGATGTAGAGGAGGAGGAGAAAGAGGAGGTGGAGGAGGAGGATATATATGCTTTCGCCAGCTTTACTGGCATTTGACGTAGCCCAAAACTCCATGTCATTTAAGGTATAAATGTGAAAGTTTTAACGCGTGCATTAGCTTTAACTTGATCTTTAAATATAACAAGTGCCCAATGGGCTTATGATCTATGTTCATATTTTGCCACTCAAATTCAAAATAATTTTGACGGAATTTTGACATCATTGTTTACGAAAAATCTTCTTTATTTTTTAGTAGTTGTTGAAAGATAATATTTTTTAGAACAAATGCAGCAATGCAGTTTATACATTGCAACACCGGTAAGAGGGTGACTATACAGATAATATTTAAATCTCATATTTAAATCACTACAATATTCATTTTAGGAAGACTATACGTTGTAGAAACTAAATACACAGGCAATCCGGGGACTGATCAGTACTATACTGTAATTCAGTATTTCTGCTCAGAAAGGCCGCTGAGAATTTCTGACCAGTTGCTGATCAAACAATAGGCCTATGAGCAGTAACTGTACGGTTCCGTTAAGTTACTGATAAGCACCAAACAGTTACAGTACAACTATAGTTACTACACAGAACCATCCAGTATTTCCTTTCAGTACAGTTCTGATTGAAAAGGTTAGAAAATGCTCAGTACTGAACTGTCAAAGTTTCCATGTGTACATATAGGGCGAAGGGCGGGGCTATAGGGGCGAAGGGCGGGGCTATAGGGGCGAAGGGCGGGGCTATAGGGACGAAGGGCGGGGCTATAGGGGGCGAAGGGCGGGGCTATGAGGGGCGGGGCTATAGGGGCGAAGGGCGGGGCTATAGGGGAAGGGCGGGGCTATAGGGACGAGGCGGGCTATAGGGGCGAAGGGCGGGGCTATAGGGGCGAAGGGCGGGGCTATATTGTAAAAGTTTCATCCGAGCCTGAATACTTTTCCTGTGGTCAAGAGAAGTATCGTTCTTGTCCTCAAATCACTTTCAGTTATTATGAAACCACGGTGATTGGCAAACTACTATCGTCGAGGACTTCATCCGATCAATCACCTCAGGTAGTCACCTTGACTTTCTAACTGAGTTATAACCTGGCAGGAAAGTCTAATCGCTTGTTGATCTTTTAGAGTAATTGCTCCTACATTTTATAACGAAGTACCTATTGTGATAAAAAAAAGTTAGTCTTATTTTCAAAGTTATATAAATGTTTTAATCAGTTGACCGAGCGCTTTGTTTTAATCATTTAAATGCCTTGAAGCATTTTGCCTCAGTCACTTGATGTTTTTTGAACGCATTAACTGGTTATATTACTTTTCTACGTATCTTCATTTTATACCCATGTACATGCACATATATACATCGATGTTAGTTGTGAATAATTTGTGTGAGCTCTCGACCCTTATGAGAAGACACATATACCTAATAAGGCTATCCAGTTGAAAACAAAACTATTTTTATCACGATCAAAACCAACCTTCTTAAATATCTTATCGATAGAATTCCTCTTACTGGCACAATTCCAATCGTTGTACATTATATATACCATGACAGAATATAGAGAAAACTGGTGTGTCTGATACAGGGTCATCTATGTAGTTGTAACCATATAACCCAGGACCGACCGTTCTCTTGAACATGTTAAACAAGACCAGTCATGTTCTGAGGAAAAGTCTTTACCGAACTTCATGTTCCTTTATTACTTGGCCATTAAACTTAGCGGGTGAGCGGAAATATCTATATAGTATATCAACCAGATATACTGAATGTAGATCAACTATTATATGTTATCGATTATAGATTGATCCGATCAATCACTCTGACACTGTCCCGGGATATTTCAAGCTGTAAAATGATTGTATTGATATTTATCTGCCCAAATAGCGAATAGAATGTCGGTGAAGTGGAGTGTATTGAGGGGCTTTTTTTTTTGGCCCCCACAGGCATTTTGGTAGTTTATTTACACATTAGTTGCGGTTCGTTGGAATTCAGTATATGACCCAAAAAACTCCTTTATGTTATATGTAAACTTGTTGGAATAATTTCTCACCTGGCATTGCCTCCTTATCACACCTTCCGATATACCGTACAAATATACCGTATTTATAAATCAAAGCGTGGAAGTCGAGTTGAAAGTTCACTTACCGTATACGTTAATACAAGAGTATCACAAATCCATCCATGTCCAAAGAAATGTATTTCCAAAGAATTTTGTAAGCATAGTCCTGTTCCATTGGGAATAAATCTAACTAAATTTAGTCCGTTTTGGAATAAGGAACTAGAGTACTCCTGGGGTTAGTTCTGAATGCAAACATCTGCTGACTACATGTCTATCATACGACATCACAAGGTGGACACTAGAATGACTTTAGGAAAGGCTTGGTCAAGGGATGTGTCCATGTGTCCGAACTGTCGAGCATACGTACCGCAGTGACGGGCCCATACCGATCTCAATCGACCAATACAAACAATAGACGCATTAGCCGAGAAAGTGTAAGATCGGTATATGGGGTTGTTCGTGTTGGAACATGCGTATGGATTAGCCTACCATTTACGCCCTGAAAGGTCAGCTGACTGCCACCAAGTCAATATATCATTATTTGAAACATTAGCAGATCCTTAAAGACGTATGCTCGATTTCCCATGCCATATTAATATATCAATAAATGCGTAATAATACTTAACGGTCATTTTTATGGGATCGCGCAGTGGTAATGAGTAAGTAATCGATATATCCGTGAATCCGGATATCAAAACAATATATTGTATATGGCAATATTACACACGAGAAGATTGCAATAAAATTCGTTCTATATTTATACCACCCATTACATAATAGAACGCAATATAACCCACATACCGATTAAAGGTAGCATAAACACATTCTGCACATGATCTGGGCAAATTAGAATGCCCGATTAGAGTGATGGTATGTGTGTGTGTGAAGCTGTGTGGTTGAGAACAGATGGGTGGTTGCTCTAACCCCGCCTTCTGAATATTTTTACCGATAATAATTGTCGTAGCATTTATTCTGTTCAGTGTGTTGGGAGCCATGGGCACCAGTGCATGAATCCGTCATGGCAGCCATTTTCAATTTATCCAAAACCCTTAGCAATCAGATTCTAGTACGGCTTGAGATATTAGGCAAAAAAATAAGCTATAATTTCCGAAAGTTTTAGCTCCCATCTCATTTCATTCGGAAGTTTTAATGAAATATTGTTGGGCAGGGTTACGTTATAGTTGGGGAGGGGCAACCGGGTACTAGGTTTCGGGACAAACGCAATGTAACTGTATCTACAGTCGTAATGGAGTTGTTATATCTAGACGATTACCTCACCTCTAAATCTACACCTACATGCGTCATACAGTCACTGTATGTACAGTCGTAATGGAGTTGTTAAATCTAGACGATAACCTCACCTCTAAATCTACACCTACATGCGTCATACAGTCACTGTATGTACAGTCGTAATGGAGTTGTTAAATCTAGACGATGACCCCACCTCTAAATCTACACCTATGGTTCGTACAGTCACTGAATGTACAGTCGTAACGGAGTTGTTATATCTAGACGATAACCTCACCTCTAAATCTACACCTATGGTTCGTACAGTCACTGTATGTACAGTCGTAATGGAGTTGTTAAATCTAGACGATAACCTCGCCTCTAAATCTACACCTATGGGTCGTACAGTCACTGTATATACAGTCGTAATGGAGTTGTTAAATCTAGACGATAACCTCACCTCTAAATCTACACCTATGGTTCGTACAGTCACTGTATGTACAGTCGTAATGGAGTTGTTAAATCTAGACGATAACCTCACCTCTAAATCTACACCTATGGGTCGTACAGTCACTGTATATACAGTCGTAATGGAGTTGTTATATCTAGACGATAACCTCACCTCTAAATCTACACCTACATGCGTCATACAGTCACTGTATATACAGTCGTAATGGAGTTGTTATACATCTAGACGATAACCTCACCTCTAAATCTACACCTACATGCGTCATACAGTCACTGTATATACAGTCGTAATGGAGTTGTTATACATCTAGACGATAACCTAATCTCTGAATCCACACCTACATACGTCATACAGTCACTGTATATACAGTCGTAATGGAGTTGTTATATCTAGACGATAACCTAACCTCTGAATCCACACCTACATGCGTCATACAGTCACTGTATATACAGTCGTAATGGAGTTGTTATACATCTAGACGATAACCTAACCTCTGAATCCACACCTACACAGGCCATACAGTCACTGAATCTACAGTCTTAATGGAATTGTTATATCTACACGATAATCTCACCTCTGAATCCACCCCTACACAGATTGTACAGTCACTGAATTTACAGTCGTAATGGAGTTGTTATATCCAGACGAAAACCTCACCTCTAAATTCACATCTACACGGGTCATACAGTCAATGTATATATAGTCGTAATGGAGTTGTTATATCTAGACGATAACCTAACCTCTGAATCCACACCTACATGCGTCATACAGTCACTGTATATACAGTCGTAATGGAGTTGTTATACATCTAGACGATAACCTAACCTCTGAATCCACCCCTACACAGATTGTACAGTCACTGAATTTACAGTCGTAATGGAGTTGTTATATCCAGACGAAAACCTCACCTCTAAATCCACACCTACACGGGTCATACAGTCAATGTATATATAGTCGTAATGGAATTAGGGGTTTGATATATCTAGACGATCACCTCACCTCGAAATCCACACCTACATGGATCGTGTTTGTCCAGGTAATTCTCCAATGTATCCCATCCTCCACCAACTCGAACCATCACGTGATTCCGTAATATCTGAAAATTGAGCACAAATATAATAATCATTTTTATTGTTAAGTCTCAGGCATGGTGTGAAAATGAGTTTACTCTTGAGACGAACTGCGAGTAGTGAAGCTGATGATCATATTCTATATTACATAATGTAACCAGCCATGTGACATAACATTCTCGGTCAATGTTGGTTTTCCTTGGTCAATATAAAATATCATGTCAACTACCTCAAAAGTCAATAATTGTATAATATTTGTCACAGTGACGTCTTCGCTGAGGATCATAGTCTGTATGTTGGATCGAATATTTTAATTTTGAATTTACCAAGGTCCTTTGCATTTAGGATTATATAATGTAAGCAGTATAGTTTTGATTTAAGTTCAAGTCTTTATTTCCTTTCGTACGTTTGGTAGTGGGACGGCGAAATCCATAAGGCCACCAAGCTAGATAACGTTAAATATAGAAGCTTTGTTGATGTTTATTCATGTCGAATATGAAGAGATCTTACCCGAACAAATATGAGAGTTTGAGAGTCTCCGATCTTGTACTTTCCTTCTCCAACTTTGATTATAGGGAACTGTGCCGGACAGGTACATCTGCCGATCAGCTCACGCACCTGCCGAAATATATCATTGGCACAAACTTAGTCATTCATGGTGATTCATTCAGTTGATAGATATGAGAGGAAGATACGGTACCCCACGAGCGGTGAGCTCTGGGAGGAATATACGGTTCCCCACCGGTGGTGAGCGGTGGGAGGAAGATGCAGTACCCCACCAGTGGTGAGTGGTGGGAAGAAGATATGGTACTCCACCAGTGGTGAGCGGTGGGAGGAGGATACTGTATCCCACCAGTGGTGAGCGGTGGGAGGAGGATACTGTATCCCACCAGTGGTGAGCGGTGGGAGGAAGATGCAGTATCCCACCAGTGGTGAGCGGTGAGAGGAAGATACGGTACCCCACCAGTGGTGAGTGGTGGGAGGAAGATACGGTACCCCACCAGTAGTGAGCGGTAGGAGGAAGATACGGTACCCCACCAGTGGTGAGTGGTGGGAGGAAGATACGGTACCCCACCAGTGATGAGCGATAGAAGGAAGATACGGTACCCACCAGTGGTGAGCGGCGGGAGGATATACGGTACTCCACCAGTGACGAGTGGTAGGAGAAAGATACGGTACCCCACCAGTGGTGAGTGGTTTAGGAAGATACGGTACCCCACCAGTGGTGAGCGGTGGGAGGAAGATACGGTACCCCACCAGTAGATTCAAGATTCAAGATTCAAGATTTTATTGTACGAACACCAGATATGGCAGAGTACAAGAGTAAATAAAATCAATAGAACAGTAAAATACTGAAATGCAAAACAGAAGCACATGTAATCTATATACATGAACGCGTATATCTGAACGTGAATATAGCTTTGGTAAAGAACAGTCACTAGCTATCATTTCTGTACCATTTCAGGAGTGTTGAACACACTGTATTAATTATTGTTGGACTATCACGGCATGACATTATGAAAATAAATTTATCAGCAGTTGTTAATTTCATGAAAGTCGGATATTCTCTTACCACATACTGAAATAGTACATATCGACCATCTTCAACAATATTACATTTATTACATAGCCGTTGTTCGACAGGAGTAACAGGTCTAGTATGCCTTCCGGTCTCAATTGCTAGTCTGTGGTCGCTGAGACGTAATTTTGAGAAGAACTGTCGAGCTGGAGATTGTCTACACAATGATAGGTAGGGTTCAAACTCAATATTTGATTTGAACAATCTGTAAGTTCTCAACTTACTCCTGGATCCATTTGATTGCGTATGGTCACGAAGCGATAGATCAAAACATGAATTCACATATGTATCTAATGATGTTTTAAGTGAGGAATAATGCATGTTATCTATGTCGGTTATATTTAATTTATCGCTTAGGAAATGTTTCAGTTTGTACAGCCAGCCAGTGTTCTTATCAGCTAGTAGCAATTGTTCCTGGAAGGCATGGAAAGTCAGTCTGTCGTGATATTGCCCAATGTAGTTAAGGTATTTCACGGACCTCAGAGCGACATCGTAAAAGAGAGGGTTTAGGCCCAGCTCAGCTCGAACACCCCAATTGTGCGTTCCTCTGTTGACCTGAAGCAACCTCTTATGAAATCTGTTTTGAACTTTCTCAAATGGTATGGTGTCAATGTTTTTGTACTGCAGGGCGTCAACCCCCCAGACCTCAGAGGCGTACAATAATACAGGTTTAACTAGTGTTTGGTATAAATGGCATCCTGTTTTTATGGGTACGTGTTTATCAGTTAAATTATTAATCAACGAATACGAAGCACGTGATGCTTTCCGACTCAAATGTTCCATATTTTGCCGAAAGTGTCCCGTTCTGGAAAACACAACTCCTAAATACTGGTATTCGTTTACTTGACTAATGTTAGTAGTACCAATATTCCACTTCTGGTTAGTATTTTGTGGGCCTTTTTTGAAGACAACCACTTTCGTTTTATCCATATTGACGGACATTTTGTTGTCGTCGCAATAGGCTTGAAGTTTGTCAAGGCAACTCTGCAGTCCTGCCTGCGATTCAGACAGTAACAGGAGGTCATCAGCAAAAAGGAGATGCGATATCATTTGACCATTTATGTTAATAGGCATACATCCATCGTCAAAAAGTTGCATGATGTCATCGATGAAAATGCTAAAAAGTGTCGGTGACAGACAGCAACCCTGTCGGACACCCACTTCACTTCTAAAATTTGAGGATATGACATCATTAAATTTTAATCGATATGATAAGTCACTGTATAGTGTTGAAATGAGTCGAAATATTTTACCAGTAATCCCTTTCTTTTTTAATTTAGTAAATAAGAGACTTCTGTCAACGGAGTCGAATGCTTTGCGAAAATCGACGAAGCAGGAGTAGAGCGGTTTCTTAGAATGACTATATTTATCGATAGCTGTTCGCAAGGTGAATATATGGTCTGTCGAGCGATAACCGGGTCTAAACCCAGTTTGATTTGGACTTATTTGACCAGTATCTTCTATATGTTCAGAAATACGTTTGTTCAATATCTTGGTGAAAAGTTTACCTAATGCGTTGCCAATAGCAATGCCTCTGTAATTTTCAGGGTTGGATCGATCTCCTTTTTTGTGTAATGGAATAATCGTAGAAGTACGCCACTGGGTAGGAAAGTAACCAGTGTCCAAAATGATATTAAAAAGACGCACAGTGTGATCAATGGCACTAGGTAGTACACTTTTCAGCAGCTCATTACTTACTTCATCCTCACCGGGGCATTTATTATTACCTAGTTCAGCAAGAGAATTTTGAATTTCGATGGCTGTAATTGACGTGTTTAGATTGTTATCATATTCCGCGGATGGATTATCTGGGAGATTAGCGTTCATCGTGTTCTCTTGTGGTTTGCCTAGAAGCTGGGTAAAATGGCTAGCGATTGCTTGATTGTCAATCGGTATCCTGTCTATTTGTTTTTGCGTTCCGCCGAGTTCTTTTAAGAGTTTCCAGTAATAAGATGCATCACGTTCTTTAGCATCTTGTAGTTTATCTATTAGGCTACTATAGTACTGTGACTTGGTTCTACGCACTAAGTTTTTGTACTCTTGTTTAGTTTTAAGATATGACATTCTATGATCGTCAGTCTGTTTATCATTATACAGTTTGTGAACACCTTTCATTTTATATTTAGCCGACTTACAGCTGCCGTTATACCATTTGTTCTTTTTAGTGGCTTTGTTAATTTTGACCTGTGTTGTTGCCTTGGCATTAAGCAATTGAATTATATCAGTAAAATCGTGTAAGCACTGATTAGCCCCAGTATCTGTAAGAGCATACGGTAGCATGATAAAGTTGTTAAGTAGATGTTTTATCTCCTCGCTTCGAAGTTCATGTTGAATTTTATCTGGACTGTTTTTGTTCCATTTACGCTTGAGCTTGATTTTGTTAAATGTGATGTTAGTTGTGGATGTAAGCTTGTTAACGGGCATTATCTTGAGCTTTGATAGACAAAATAGTTGGCAATGGTCGGACAGATACAACAAACGGCATACATGGAAGTATTTTATGTAAGACAGGAACAGTTCCGAGACTATCACGTAGTCATTTGTGCTTCTTCCCTGCCCAGTATGACAAGTAAACTTTCCCAGTTCATCACCGACTGTTCTGCCATTTAATATTATGAGTTTGTTGTTAGTAAGGAGTTCGATAAGTTTTCGGCCAAATGTATTTAATATTGGATCTTGCGATTTACGCATTGTATGTACATAGTTATAGGTGTCCTCGGGTAGGTCTGGGAGGTGTTGGGAACCTTGTGAAGAAACTAACTCGCTCCGAGTTCCGGTTCTAGAGTTAAAGTCGCCACCCAGAATAATGTGCCCCTTAGGGCCATATTTACATAGTATAGCATCCAGTTCCTCAAAAGGATCAGGACCAGTGTAATGTTTCCAGTATGGAGAGTTGTCAGGTTGGAAATAAGCAATACCTACATACAAATCGTGCTCCGTGTTAATACAGTTTGATTCGATTCTCACCCATATCATAAGATCAGAAACATGAACAACATGAACATCAAGAGAACTTTTATACAAAATACCAATACCACCCCTTGGTCTCCGGTCAGAAATACGAGGTGTATTAAAATTCTTAAATTTATAACCAGGAATGTCAACATTAAAATTAGAATGCTGCCACGTTTCTGTGAGACCGATGAAACTAAATTTTCTAACAGCATCATGAAAATCACGGTCAGAGCACTTATCTTCATCAAGGCCCTGTACATTCCAGAAGGAACAACTAAACCACTCCATTCTAATATGTATGCAACTAAAATGGCCTGTCGTAGGCTATCCTATTACCCAAGTTATTCTCATATAACAATTAGAATTGAATCAACCCGTAGAAAGAAATATATATATATTAACCTCATTCAGATTACACCAAAATATTCCACAGTTTTACTGCCTGTACAGGTTTATCAATTATCGAACCTAATATTATTGTTCAGTAAAGCAGAAGTGCCATATACATTCTAGGTGCATATGATTATGCATTTCATTCAATTGATAAAAGTATAGGCTGACTAGTGATCCACATTTGTACAAGAATATGGGTACATCAGTCAATCAAGTACTCAGTGTATGGCATACAAAGTTAATAAACGCATTATTCTGAAATATAGAATTATCTACTATTGTTACTATATTCATTACAAATCATCCATATTAGATTAATGAATATGTTGAAGTAATGATTCTCACTTTGTACAAAAACTTTGTACATCAACCAATGAGAGAAATTATTAGAGCATGGCAGAGAGGCACTGAACTATTTGTTGGACAATATGACGAGTGTCCCCCGAGGAGCTGGACTCTTTTCTCGAGTTGGATGTTATGCTAGTTTGAGGATCATCATGTTTGAAAGTTACACGAGCATCAGGATGTTGTGAACCAGTTACAAGGTTCGAAACAGGCCACTCACTGGGTCGACCCTCAGGATAGTGTGAACCAGTTGCAGGGATCAAGGTGGGCCATTCACTTGATTGTAGATTAGTAGTTCCTGGAGAGTGGTAACTCACTGACTGGCTGTATGATGGCCTGCTACTGAAGGATGGTGGTCGCATTTGCTGCGAGGGTGTGTAGACGCTGTAGTCATTGGTCGAAGGAGAAGTTGGACTGTGGTAGTGTTGGTAGTTCCCACGATTTTGTTCTCGGTTGCCATAGGGTGTGTAGTTTCTGTACAGTGATTGGAGAATGAATTTGGCAAATACACCGATTCCACGCCTGTTTACATGAACCATATCAAGGTAGAGGTGGGCATTTGGGTCACCATTGGATTTCAGGTAGCCCACACTGCTGTCAAGGACCTGTGTGTTTTCACTCTGACACACTAGCCTGATCAGACTATTAGCCTTAACCACTGAGTCATACAGCTTCCCTCTGGCTCGAGGAGGTATAATCAGCGATACCGTGACTGTGGCTTTCGGAAATTTTGCTCTGGCCGTGCGCACAATTTTCACTATGTCAGATGAGCAGATATTGTACGGAGACTGCTTGCAGGAATTGATACCTACATGGAGAATGACATTATTGTCCCCCGCCGCAACGCGGCCGGGGACTTTAAAATTGTTCTTGCTTCTTTGTGTCCGTGGATGTCTGTGTGTCCGTCCATGTCTGTTCGAAGCGATAACTTCCTAACGCTTTGTTGGATTCTTCCGAAATTCGGAATATGCATTCCTTGCGGCAAGACGCCAGTCCGTATTGCATTTCAGCAACATTTGCCTGAAGGTGGCGCCACTAGTTCTTGCTTCTTTGCGTCCGTGGATGTCCGTGTGTCCGTCCATGTCTGTTCGAAGCGATAACTTCCTAACGCTTTGTTGGATTCTTCCGAAATTCGGAATATGCATTCCTTGCGGCAAGACGCCAGTCCGTATTGCATTTCAGCAACATCTGCCTGAAGGTGGCGCCACTAGTTCTTGCTTCTTTGCGTCCGTGGATGTCCGTGTGTCCGTCCATCTCTGTTCGAAGCGATAACTTCCTAACGCTTTGTTGGATTCTTCCGAAATTCGGAATATGTATTCCTTGCGGCAAGACGCCAGTCCGTATTGCATTTCAGCAACATCTGCCTGAAGGTGGCGCCACTAGTTCTTGCTTCTTTGCGTCCGTGGATGTCCGTGTGTTTGCGTCCGTGGATGTCCGTGTGTCCGTCCATGTCTGTTCGAAGCGATAACTTCCTAACGCTTTGTTGGATTCTTCCGAAATTCGGAATATGCATTCCTTGCGGCAAGACGCCAGTCCGTATTGCATTTCAGCAACATCTGCCTGAAGGTGGCGCCACTAGTTCTTGCTTCTTTGCGTATGTGGATGTCCGTGTACGTCCGTGCATGTCTGTTCGAAGCGATAACTTTCTAACGCTTAGTTGGATTCTTCCGAAATTCGGCATACGCATTCCTTGCGACAAGACACCAGTCCGTATTGCATTTCAGCAACATCTGCTTGAAGGTGGCGCCACTAGTTCTTGCTTCTTCGTATCCGTGAATGTCCGTGTACGTCTGTTCGAAATCATAACTTCCTAATGCTTTGTTGGATTCTTCCGAAATTCGGAATATGTTTACCTTGCGACAAGATGCCAGTCTGTATTACATCTCAGCAACATCTGCCTGAAGGTGGCGCCACTGGTTCTTACTTCTTTGTGTCCGTGGATGTTCGTGTACGTCCGTGCATGTCTGTTCGAAGCGATAACTTTCTAACGCTTTGTTGGATTCTTCCGAAATTCGGCATTCGCATTCCTTGCGACAAGAGGCCAGTCTGTATTGCATTTCAGCAACATCTGCCTGAAGGTGGCGCCACTAGTTCTTGCTTCTTTGCATCCGTGGATGTCCGTGTACATGTACGTCTGTTCGAAGCGATAACTTCCTAAAGTTTTGTTGGATTCTTCCAAAATTATAATACGCATTCCTTGTGACAAGACGCCAGTCCGTATTACATTTCAGCAACATCTGCCTGAAGGTAGCGCCACTGGTTCTTGCTTCTTTGAGTCCGTGGATGTTCGTGTACGTCCGTGCATGTCTGTTCGAAGCGATAACTTCCTAACGCTCTGTTGGATTCTTCCGAAATTCAGCATTCGCATTCCTTGCGACAAGAGGCCAGTCCGTATTGCATTTCAGCAACATCGGCCTGAAGGTGGCGCCACTGGGTCAAAATAGATTTTTTTTCCGTGTACATCTGTTCGAAGCGATAACTTCCTAATGCTGTGTTGGGTTATTCCGAAATTCGGAATACGCATTCCTTGCAACAGGACGCCAGTCCGTATTGCATTTCAGCAACATCTGCCTGAAGGTGGCACCACTGAGTTTCTCTTCTTCTTGTCCGTTCCAGTCAAAATGGGCCTTCAATTTTGCTATATGAAATCATTCTATTCCACATCATATGATTTACCCTAAAGCTTTTGCATGAACCGTATCTTATTTCAGAAGTATAATGTGAAATAACTGGCGGGGAAATCCCCGCAGTACTGAATCCCTGATTTTTGAATTTCGTGTCATCTTAAACGAAGGACAACATTCCCTTCAATTTTGCTAACAAATAATTGTATTGCACATCATAGGATTTACCCTGAAGCTTCTGCACGAATCATTTGTCTACACACGTATATTACTATATTAATTACAACTGTGTTCCTAATGTTTGGGTGCACACTGTGCATATGATCAATTTCCTGAATTGAACTGAATTCAACCTTGCTGGTCTTCAGACTGACAGATGATGGCATGCAGTTGTCAGTGCAGTTGTTCATGTACAGGGAGCTTTCTATGAATGAGTTGCAACCCCAAAGGCTTAAAATTTATCAGGCACAGACCCATGTTTTTACCCCTCGGCCATTTTTGGCCATGGGGTATTGTCATCATCTTGTACGTCCGTCTGTCTGTACGTCCGTTCGTGAGCGAGATAGCCGGAAAACTGTTTCGCTGATGAATTCCAAATTTGGTATGCTTATTTGCCTAGTCAAGGACCAGAAGCCTATAGAATTGGGACCTGATTGGGTGGGAACCTTAGCAGCCATCTTTAATTTCATGCAAAATGGATAATGATCCGTATCTCGGAAACCATTCAACTGTTCAATACGAAATTTGATATACATCATCGATACATCAAGCAACTTTCAACGAATTACCAAACAGGCTTTTCTGATTAGCTGGGAACGCTGGATGCCATCTTTAATTCATACGAAACCGATAATGATAGCATACATATCTCGGTTACCATTCAATTGTTTTATATGAAGGTAGGTATATATCATCAATACATCCAGATACTTTGAATTGGGACCTGATTGACTGAAAACCTTTGGTGGCCATCTTTAATTTAGGCAAAATCATTAATGATCTATCTCTGATTCCGTTGGAGTGCTCAGTGGAAAATTTGGTATACATCATTGATGCGTCAAGAGACTTACGATGAATGACAGATCTGGTTTCTCTGATTGGGCGGAAATCTTGGCGGCCATCTTTAATTTATTCAGAATCTTTAATGATGTTTATCTCTGATACCATTCAAATGTTCTATACGAAACTTGATTTACAGCATCGATGTATGAAGAGACTTGCATTAATGAATAACCACATTAGTTCCTCTGAGTGATGGGAAGGATGGGCAACCATCTTTAATTTATGTAAAATCATTAATGATCTCTATCTCTGAAACTGTTCAAATGCTCAATGTAAAATTTGATATACATTATCGATGCATCATCTCGGTTACTTCTACACGATGTGCCTAGGATACAGTACTATACTATACCCAATTTTTGTAATTCAACATCGCAGAAAACCACCATCGATTGCGTTTTCAATGGTAAAAGGGTTAGGAAAGAACTAAAAATACACTTCAATGCAGAGTGATTTTGATTGACGCCAGAAATCGCTCAGAACGCTTCTTCGGCGATCTAGACCCCAGGAGCATCTGGGGCCTGGGCGGCCCCTGGATCCTCACCTAAAGTGCAATGATAGTGGCCGTACCACTTTGAATTTGCTTCCGACGCCCCTGTATTAACAGACAGTGTCAACGTACTGTTCCAGCTGTCTCCCGTTCAGTGATTGGTCATTCGACCCCGCCATTTTAAACTAATACGAGCATTTTCATTGGATCACTATTAGATAAGACCCACCCCAATCTTCATACACAACCACGTGACTGTCTCAGTTGACTGATGACATAGCGCGGCCTCGTTTTTGATTTCAAAATCTGCCGTCTAACTGGGAAAATGTTGTTGCTGCTGCATCAGCCGATCATTAGCCCGGCCCCTGTAGAGGATACTATAGGCTAATACATGTAGGCTACCATGCCATGAGATGATGCTTGGGATTGCATTTCGCTCACTTGCACCTACAGGTGGCGACAACTGGTGGCAATTTAAAATTTGGTTTCCGGGCAGTAGGTTGAGGATGCCTTCAGCTTCTCGTCAAATTTGGTTTGCAGATAATGCCTTGAGATGTCACTTGGGGATGCTTCTCGGTGCTTCACTGCATGGAAACTATATCACAGAAGCAATCAACTTTCAGTCAATCGTTCTGAGTTGATCTTAAAACTTGGCAAGGCAGAAAGACCCTTCCACATCCATTGCCTATGAAGCAGCTGTTGCCTCCCTCATGTATATCCCCTAAGACCAACAATGCTAAAAAATATTGCTGCCATTTCGGCGGGGGACCTAGCATCCTCTGGCTGCTTGTTGATGTTAAGATCGACCCGTGCTTTGGAAATGTGGTTGTCAAGGGTGGTGAATGAAGCCCCAGGAAGAGACAGGACCGAGCAAACTTCGTTATCACGCGAGAGACGTTTATGGTCCAGTAGACGTGTGAGCGAGTCGCCGAGTATCAGTACAGTAGTATTGCCTGGGTAGGATATTGAACTTATGTTGTTGGAGACCTGTTGTGTGTCCGACTTGCCGTCTATGACAACTCGTATTTGTTGTGGCTTCGACACATCTGGGCTGGGTGAAGCTTGTCTAACTTGAGATTGATCAACAATGCTACGGACCTCTGTATTGATTTCACTGTAGTGTTGAGTAGCAGAGTGACTGCCACTATGATTTGAAGTTAATGTTGAAGTTTCCAGTTCATCAGCTAATACATTGAAGCGGTTTTGAGATCCATGTATTGTCGCTAAGTCGACCTGGGCCAGACTAGTGTTTTCCCCTAGTACTGAATGGGTTCCAGTTGGGCTGGAATTGTGGGCCATGGATTCTACTTGTGCGCTGAGCAAGGCAATGGTCTCAGATTGTGATCTGCAGATAGAGTCGAGAGATTTACATTGTGCCTCGAGAGTTGTAACTCTGTTAATCAGGTCTTGATTTGTTGCTTTGTGCTTCTGTAGGTTAGACTGTATACTGCGGTCAGCTTTACTGATTACTTCTGATAGACTGTTCAATTTGTCGGCTTGGGTTGATAGTTTGTCATTAATGTTCGTGATTTCCACCCGAAATGTATTGGCAGACTGAACCTTGTGATTCCTGAATTCTTCAGCCACTGAGGTAAAGTCTAGGAAAAATTCACTCATACGTGTTTCAAGTCTGATGAACGCCTCTTCAAAATGGTTTGCTGCACTCGAACTGACGTCAGTTGTTTCAGTAGATTGTGTGTTTTGTGAAGGGGTAGAAGGAGGTGTTCCAGTGCAGTCAGCAGATGTCAGAGTATCCTGATGTGTAGGGACAGGTGAAGAACTTTCATGTGAGACATTATTGGTTTGAACTACGGTACCACTAATTTCCGGGACAGGTGGTGGATTATCATGAGGGACAGTCCCAACTATAGCAGTGTTATCATGTACCTGGGCAGTTTCACTATTGTGGGAGGCAGACTGCTCCACTGAAGTGTTGCTTGTCGAGAGGTCACCATTCAAACTACTAGTACAAGCGAATAAGCTTGGGTGATTGGTGTGCTCTATTACCTCAACCGCAGTATTTTCTCCGGAACTACATGTAGAACCGACATGTTTATTCACTATGACTGGTGGGAGAGATAACATCTCAGCGTCAGCAAATGCCTCAGATGCTTGATCTGTATTGCTTTCAAGAATTTTGTCAGCTTTACTTACGATTTGTTGCAGTTCAGTAAATTCTTGTGATAACCAGGGTTGAGACAATGTGCCCTGAACAAGAAGACAGCCTGTCGAATAGAACAGGGTCATGGTAACCAGCTTAGAGTTGGTATAGCTCACTTGGATGATAGTTTTGTGAAGCTGTGGGTGTGGCAACATGTAGGAAAATGTTCTGTTGTCATCGTCAACATTGATCACGTTATGAGATTTGTCTGTATCGGCCCACTCCACATGTGCCAACGGAAGCGTACGCAGATGTTCGTTATACCTGCGCATGAGAACCTTGCGCCAGGTTAGAATTGTCTTTTTTCCACATTTAATTGGTATTTGGTTTGGATCTTTAGAGGCGGACATCTTACCCCTGGCAGTGTTAATGTTTTCGGCGCCATTTTCCACACACCAAGATGTTGACGGGGTGCCAGTTTCCGACATCGTGCCGGTTGACGAACTATTTTGAGTCAACTGGCATTCTCACAATTTCTCAAGTAAACATCAGAGGTTGTCACTCAGCTTCTACGACAGGTAGCAACGTTCATCTCCTCACATATTGACGAGGAAACAGTAAAACAGGAAATAACTCAAAGAGAGCGCCAATTTCACGTACACCATCATCAGGGTGCATTCCACACCCCCCCGGTGAGCGGTGGGAGGAAGATACGGTACCCCACCAGTGGTGAGCGGTGGTAGGATATACGGTACCCACCAGTACCGTGGTGAGCGGTGGTAGGATATACGGTACTCACCAGTGGTGATTGGTGGGAGGATGATACGGTAACCACCAGTGGTGAGCGGCGGGAGGATATACGGTACTCCACCAGTGACGAGTGGTAGGAGAAAGATACGGTACCCCACCAGTGGTGAGTGGTGGGAGGAAGATACGGTACCTCACCAGTGGTGAGTGGTGGGAGGAAGATACGGTACCCCACCAGTGGTGAGCGGTGGGAGGAAGATACGGTAGTCCACCAGTGATGAGCGGTGGGAGGAAGATACGCTACCCACCACAGGTGAGCGGTGGGAGGATATACGGTACTCCACCGGTGATGAACGGTAGGAGGACGATACGGTACCCACCAGTGGTGAGTGGTGAGATGATGATACGGTACCCCCACCAGTGGTGAGCGGTGGGAGGATATACGGTACTCCACCGATGATGAGCGGTAGGAGGAAGATACGGTACCCCACCAGTGGTGAGTGGTGGGAGGAAGATACGGTACCCCACCAGTGATGAGCGGTAGAAGGGAGATACGGTACCCACCAGTGGTGAGCGATGGGAGGATATACGGTACTCCACCAGTGATGAGTGGTAGGAGGAAGATACGGTACCCCACCAGTGGTGAGTGGTGGGAGGATGGTACGGTACCCCCACCATGATTCAAGATTCAAGATTTTATTGTACGAACACCAGATACGGCAGAGTACAAGTACAAGATATACGATACTCCACCAGTGGTGAGCGGTGGGAGGAAGATATGGTACTCCACCAGTAATGAGCGGTGGGAGGATGATACGGTACCCCACCAGTGATGAGTGGTGGGGGGAAGATACGGTACTCCTCCAGTGGTGAGCGATGGGAGGATATACGGTACTCCACCAGTGGTGAGTGGTGGGGGTAAGATACGGTACTCCACCAGTGGTGAGTGGTGAGGGGAAGATACGGTACTCCACCAGTGGTGAGCGGTGGGAGGAAGATACGGTACCCACCAGTGGTGAGCGGTGGGAGGAAGATACGCTACTCCACCAGTGGTGAGTGGTGGGAGGATATACGATACTCCACCAGTGGTGAGTGGTGTGGGAAAGATACGGTACTCCACCAGTGATGAGCGGTGGGGAGAAGATACGGTACCCACCAGTTGTGAGCGATGGGAGGATGATACGGTACCCCACCAGTGGTGAGTGGTGGGGGGAAGATACGGTACTCCACCAGTGATGAGCGGTGGGAGGATTCAAGATTCAAGATTCAAGATTTTATTGTACGAACACCAGATATGGCAGAGTACAAGAGTAAATAAAATCAGTAGAACAGTAAAATACTGAAATGCAAAACAGAAGCATATGTTATCTATATACATGTGAACGTGAATATAGCTTTGGTAGAGAACAGTCACTAGCTATCATTTCTGTACCCACCAGCGGTGAGCGGCGGGAGGATATACGGTACTCCACCAGTGACGAATGGTAGGAGAAAGATACGGTATCCCACCAGTGGTGAGTGGTGGGAGGAATATACGGTACCCCACCAGTGGTGAGTGGTGGGAGGAAGATACGGTACCAACCAGTGGTGAGCGGTGGGAGGATGATAAGGTACCCGGTAGACATGAGCGGTACAAGGATGATACGGTACCCCACCAGTGATGAGCGGTGGGAGGAAGATACGGTACTCCACCAGTGATAAGCGGTGGGAGGAAGATACGGTACCCACCAGTGGTGAGCGGTGGGAGGGTATACGGTGCTCCACCAGTGATGATCGATGGGAGGAAGATACGGTACTCCCACCAGTGATGAGTGGTGGGGGGAAGATACGGTACCCACCAGTGGTGAGCGGGGGGGGGGGAGATACGGTACCCACCAGTGATGAGCGGTGCAAGGAAGATACGGTACTCCACCAGTGGTGATTGGTGGGGGAGAGATACGGTACCCACCAGTGGTGAGCGGTGGGAGGTAGATACGGTACCCACCAGTGGTGAACGGTGGGAGGATATACGGTACTCCACAGTGATGTGAGTCATTTCAGGAGTGTTGAACACACTGTATTAATTATTGTTGGACTATCACGGCATGACATTATGAAAATAAATTTATCAGCAGTTGTTAATTTAATGAAAGCCGGATATTCTCTTGCCACATACTGGAATAGTACATATCGATTATCTGCCAATTTTTTGCAGGACATTACAAAATGCATTTCATCTTCAACAATATTACGGTGGAAAGAAGATACGGTACCCACCAGTGGTGAGCGGTGGGCGGATGATACGGTACCCCACCAGGGGTGAGCGATAGGAGGAAGAAACGGTACCCACCAGGGCGAGCGGTGGGACGAAGATACGGTATTCCACCAGTGATGGGTGGTGGGAGAATGATGCGGTACCCACCAGTGATGAGCGGTGGGAGGAAGATACAGTACCCCACCAGTGGTGAGTGGTGGGAATAAAATGCAATATATTGTATAATATGTTGTTTTTTTTCTAGAGAATGTAATCAATAAATCGTCGATTTGCAACTGCCTTAGGTAAAAGTTAATACACTTCTGATATTAACGAACGGGGGTTAACCAGGTGGCCACATTAGTATAGTCATATGCCTAACCATAATTAGCCGAGGCTTATTTCAATCTATGCGGGGGTTCTAGGTACACAAGTTGTATCTGTGAAACCAGAAATAGGGAATAACAAACACAGGAAATACCTGGGACGCAGGTCTAAACCTGTCAACGCGCTATATGGGAACATGGTGATGAAAGTCCATAACGTAGCGGATTATGGAAGAAACCCTAAGCTTTGTTCGCTACTAGATGTTCCCAACATGTGTAGGTAATGTCACGTGCTGATCAACGCATCTTTGATATTCCGCTACCCTACTTCAAAGTAATATAACCTCAGGCTATGTGTCATCACAACCTACGTATGTCCCTTTAGTTATTATTTGCCTTACATGTACATATAAAAGCAAGAAACTTAGATAGGCATATCAAGCGGAAATTTAATCTTCCATGGGAGAGATGTTGTTGCCGTGTTTTTTCTGAAAACTATGAAATTTATTTCCTGAAACTATTCCTGTAGGCTGCCAAAATATTGTACTTCAAAGAATTTTGGATCTGGTTTAAATTTCATATGCAAATGAGCTTTGATGTCATGCAGTGAACTAGAGATAATTAGATGGACAATATTGGTAGATTTTCTTTACTAATATAGAGGACATTCTGATTAATTTGAATTTCATTGAAATTGTAAGACTTGCACAATACCATTGTCCAATCAGATTTTGTGATTGCCACTTCCTGTTTGTCTAGTTTGATCCAGTTAGCCAATCAACTAATTCTTGTAATCAAATTCTGTACTTCAGTATGGAAATGACTGAAAGTGTCTGATCTGTGATCCAAATTTGTTTTACCATTGTAGGTGCGGTGAGAAAAAACGCACTATCATCTGCGGCAACTGACAGTGACATACTAACTGCAAAATATATACAATACTATCAACTTAAGTTGAAAGAGTCGGAGAAACTTCTCCACTATAAGCACATAGAACAAAATTACTGCATTGCAAACTACTTACAATTCATTAAAAACAGAAATTTCAGACAGGCCCTAACAAAACTCAGAATTTGTGCACACAGGCTTGAAATAGAAACGGGTAGATACAGAAATATAGACAGAGATAAAAGATTGTGCAAGGGATGTATAACAACCGACAAAACAGTAGAAGATGAATTCCATTTCCTGTGCAAATGTCCTAGCGGCGAAAAACTAAGAGATATATTTTATAACAACATAAGTAGCATTTGCCAATATTTCCCTAAGTTGACGGATCTGGAAATTTTTTATTTTCTTATTAACCCACCAATGCATCTTTCACCAATAATAGGGCAATTTTTCTATGAACTGCTTAACGAGAGAGCAAAGGAACGAAATTGCATCCCTGCCACATGACTGATTATATGGGTAAATTGTATTTACTCACACTGGGTTTGACCAAATAGCCTTGTTAAGGTACCATGTTCTATCTGTGTGTACATGTATGTATCTATATGTATGTGTATGTATATGCATTTGTCTTGTCCTGTAGTTTTTAATATGAACCTTTTAATATTTCTGTATGTTCCATGTATAGAAATAAATCGAATCGAATCGAATCGACATAGAAGATATCATCAAGGACTGGCTTAGATATGCCCCTGACAGGGACGGGGGGAGACGAATGAGGAACCAGCCAGTCATGCCAGTAGATGCTGATGTCCATGTCAATGTACATGTATAGGAAGTTTTGTGTATTTCACATTCATACCATTGACCAAACATCGTCTGAACATTGTCTCCTTTGAAGACTTTATATGGCTGGCAATATTGACAGAACAGTGTTAAGATATGATTACATATGTTATTGTTATGATGTGAAGATGTAAATATACTGTCCAAACAAATTCAAATGTTAGTCTTTTCTTTATTCCGTAATACAGTGAAACCTGTGTAAACCGACCATGTATGGGACCAGATTATAATGTTAGTTTAGACAGGATTCAGGTTTATCAAGTTTCAATATACCCAAATTTAGGCATTGGAACTCGAGATGTCAGTATTAAGAGTTTGATCAGTTAACCCACTTTTCGGTATTCACAGCGTTCATTGTATAACGTGAAACATTTTATGAATGATATTTGGAATGAATTGCTAAACTTGAATGCCACAATCTTGATCTGATTATTTTTATACAAAGTCAATATCCGCTTGAACAATCAAAATAGTGAACTTTCATGATTGTGGTATTTCATTTAGTTCTCATTTCATGTTCAGATGCAACCAAAGTCACTTGAAATGCCCAATTCAAGTTTGCAGCAATCTTGTATGACTACGTCAGTAAACTGAACAACAAAATATACGGATTATTCAAATGACTTGTGTTCCAAACATGCAGTAGTTATCTCCCTTTGAAATCTATTAACAGCAATAACAAATTGATGGCTGCATATAATGAGGTTCTTTAAGGCCCTGCGCCAAAAATTAGAAGGAAAAGACTTTTCATTCGCTTAGTCTAAAGATACGATGGAGATTTATTTGTCAAACTATCAACACCTTGAACACAGATTATCAAACAAATTTTTTATCTGTATATTTTGTTCCAGCAATTTATTGTGCTTGATTGCCCAATTATTATATTTAAGCTTTCACATTATGCCACATTATCACTCATGAAAGCACACTTCTGCCCCCAAATAATTCTATTTTGCTCACATTTACCGGATTTTTATAATGAAAAGGCATTTTTCATCATTGTGTACCCTATTGAGATTGCCGAGCATGTAGAGAAAAATTTAAATGGAATTAAAGGATTTTTTCTTATTTATAATATTCATAGTAAAATGTTGATCCAACAGTGGCCCGCCAATGTTGATCCAACAGTGGCTCGCCAATGTTGATCCAACATTAGCAGGCCAACATTGATCCAACGATGTCGAACCAACGTTGACCCAAGGTTGGCCAACTAACGTTGGGCCGATGAGCAAAACAATGTTGAACCAACGTTGACAAACCAATATTGGCCCAACGAAAGTGAGGACGTTGGGCCAACGTTGGTTCAATGTAGAAGTGTTGTCTGGGATGCTATAGGCCTATTTTTTCACCAACGTACAGGAGTCGGCTGAGATAATCCGAAAATATTTCATCGCACGTATAATAAGGCAGCACGCTCGACGACATCAGGGGGATACACTGATAGAACAAAATGGTCAAAACGAACAAGAAATATTTGGTTTCCTGCGACCATATTAAGCATGTTATAGACGTGACCGACCAAGTACTAGTATTATTATCCGACCACAGTTTTCCTGGTGGGAGCGAAAATATATTGATTGGTCGGAGTTCAACCAGATAATACTTGATTTAACTGTACTATACTTTAGGTGATCTTGGTCGCGACCATATATTTCTTGGTAACCTTTTCCGACCAAGAATTTCCGAGCAAATTTTTCTTGGTCGGATACCCTTCGACCACAGTTTACATGGTTGGAGCGACCACATATTTTTAACAGTGTGACCCACAGAGGGCTATCCTAATTTGAACGATTCCCTCGTTCATGGTGTTCACGCCTTAATCACGGATTTGCATTCACAGATCAACCATTATATAGCCTTATGTCATTGCGCTTATTCTTAACGTATAGGCCTACATTGATCAAACTGGTGGAATATGAGTAATCTTCATTTATCAACCAATTAATGTTAGGTTTGGCAGAATACTAAATCTACATATCAATATTGTTACACACATTCTTATTTCTTGCTATTAGCCCTCGACCTTCACGAAAAGAGGTTTTTACCTCTGAAGCTGTCGAGGTTTAAATAAAGAATATCTATTTATCGATCTACGTAAATGCAGTTTCAATTCGATATTCCAAGTTCTCGCATCAGGGGAGATCACACTAAGCGTATCCAGCATCAGGGGAGCTCACTCTAAGCTGAGCTCACTCTAAGCGTACCATGTGAAAGTCACATAACTTCCTGACCTCATCGTCAGACCCTCACAGCTGTCCTCTGTAACAGTCCACGAATCTTCAAGCAGACTTGACGAATGCAGAGATGACGCAGTTCTAAAAAAACAAATGGGACTTTTCCAAATAGGGGGTGTGTGGCAACTGACAGGTTAATTTTATTTCCAAACATGCTCAATTGATTAATGATAGTTAGCGTATCATATGTATATGTACCATTAGCCTATTTTGAGCAATTAATTGGATCGCTTTGATTTGCATGAAGCGATGAAACTGTCACCCATACCAGTGGCTTAATGTTCACAAATACTATCATAGCAATACAAACCAAGGCGCGTCAAGCTGGACTTTTCTCCAGAAAAAAAAAATGTTTCCTAGTTTGCCCCACCATGGGACACCCACTGAGGTGAGATGGGACAATAATCAAAATACGTCTTATAAAAAGTATATACTAATATGTTCATAGGAGTTTAGAAGTTTTAACAGCGATGGTTAAGTTAGTTGCTATTTTAGACCCATGCTTCACGTAAAATATTTCTCAGGGGCCAAATTCAAGAGAAAAAATTGTGTGATTCTCATTCTAACGAAAGCATTTGACTTCGAAACTGTTAGAAAAAGTCATCAAATCTGATAAGGATTAGCAAC
>JAVTVY010014406.1:0-62548 GCA_036873755.1 Hanleya hanleyi
TTTTGTAAACCAGCACATCGCCCATTCTCGCAATTCTGATCAAGACATAACAAATTTGTCTATATTTGGCGATTTTCAATATTTTCTATAATTTTTCATTCAGGCCTGCCCCCTCCCTGGAAAAAATTACCATGCCGAATAGACATACATGTAATAAGGGGTGTGTCCAATTTAGGAAGATCTAAAACCCTGTCCAGTACTTGAGGTTTCCATATTTGTTGTGCTTGACAGATCGCAGCATAAGCCTACAGCCCCTACTCCAGGAGGAACAGACATGTTCATGGATGTACGGGAACATCTCCATGAGGCCAGTGATTATGCCAAAAGTTTATCAGAGAAAATAGAGGTATGCTTTTGTCATTGCAGATCCATATGTCCAGTAAGGGAGACAACTTATCTGAAATATGGTTTCTCCAGATACCTATATGTCACTTCCCCATAGATTCGTGATTGTTCATGTTGTTCGATAAATTTATCAATGTCTTCCAATCACCACAAAAGTTTCGTACGCATCAGGTTCAGTAAATTGTTCTTTGAAATCGACTGCTCAATCATCTGTTGTTCTTTCATTGAATTTCTCTGTCTTATTAATTCGTCCTTGTTTCAGGAGCTGCCACCAACTGGTCAGATATTGCATCCTGTTGACAAGGTGAGGATATTACATTGGATATTCATATATCATGAATTACAAAAACGAGTGCTCATTCACCCCCATGGGTTAGTTTATAGGGATAGGGAGATCGCGTGCCCTTTCTATACTACTCATCGCGCGCTACTCATCGGGCATGCGCAGTCGACCCATTCTACTGAAGGGTGCAATCCTGGCCCATGGAATCTCAGGTAGCGAAAACCCCAGGTCTCTCGCCCCACCCTATCCTGCTACACCTATAGGGATAGAGAGATCGCGTGCCCTTTCTATACTACTCATCGCGCACTACTCATCGCGCATGCGCAGTCGACCCATTCTAATGTAGGGTGTAAGCCTGGCCCATGGAATCTCAGGTAGCGAAAACCGCAGGTCTCTCGCCCCACCCTATCCCGCGCCACACCTATGCGACCCGCTGTGCAGTGAATAAAGTGGAGGAGGAGGAGTAGGAGTCGGACACGCCACGGATTATACTAGGGAGATATTAATTACATCTCTGTGCTAACAGTTAGTACATAAAACCAAATAGAATTCTGAACAGTTGAATGAAGTTCATAGTGACTTCATTGATCCTCTAAGTCAGTGAGCATGGTGAGACACACACACCTTTAGATACGCAGGAGTCTCCTTGTCTTTCACCCAATTTTGAGATGAGACTCCCCTGAACATCTGTAAATTTAGCATGGAAGATATAGGAGTGAGACACCCTCAAAGAGTGGAATTCAGATTGTTTTGAAATTCTAGCTAAAATTCTGCGGACACATAGCCCTAGTTTAAAAATGATAAATTTTCTTGGTGCTTACATTATTCATTATGTATCATCGTTGTACATGTACATGAAGTGTCCAGTGTGTTCATCTGTGGTTGATTTAGAGTTGTGTGGGGCTCCAATAACATTGAAGGCACAAATGGTTCAGTTGATTTAGAAAATTTGATATTCCATCATATTGTTCAAGATCATCAGTTTTTACCCCTCGGCCAGAATTTGGCCGAAGGGTATTGTCGTCGTCATGTACGTCCGTCCGTCTGTCCGTCACACCTTTCTCGTTACCAAGATATCTTTAGAACGACTTACCCTAGGCACACCAAACTTGCCGTGCACATCCATATGCTCGTGACCCAGCACCCTATTGAATCTGGACCCGATTGGTTGGAAACTTTGGCGGCCATATTTAATTTATGCGAATCCATCACAGCTTTCTCGTTACCAAGATATCTTTAGAACGACTTACCCCAGGCACACCAAACTTTCGCTGCACATCCATATGCTCATGACCCACAACCCTATTGAATCTGGACCCGATTGGTTGGAAACTTTGGCGGCCATATTTAATTTATGCGAAACCATTAATCTTGTGTATCTCAGGTACCATTTCACTGTTCAGTGTGAAACTTGGTATAGATCATCGATGCATCAAGAAACTTCAAAGGAATGACCAAACCAGTTTCCCTGATTCGGTGGAAACCTTGGCGGCCATCTTTAATTTATGCAAAATCTTTAATGATATATATCTCTGATACCATTCAAGTGTTCTATACGAAACTTGGTATACAGCATCGATGTATCAAGAGACCTGCAATGTATAACCACATCAGTTCCTCTGAGTGGCGGGAAGGATGGGCGACCATCTTTAATTTATGCGAAATTGTTAATGATCTCTATCTCTGATACTGTTCAAGTGCTCGATGTAAAATTTGGTATACATCATCGATGCATCAATAGACTTACGATAAATGACAGTTCTGGTTTTTCTGATTGGGCGGAAACCTTGGTGGCCATCTTTAATTTATGCAAAAACCTTTAATGATGCATATCTTTTATACCATTTCAGTGTTGTATATGAAACTTGGTATACAGCATCGAATAACAATGAATAACCACATCAGTTCCTCTGAGTGGCGGGATGGATGGGCGGCCATTTTTAATTTATGCAAAGTCATCAATGATCTCTATCTCTGTTAATGTTCAAATGATCGATGTAAAATTTGGTATACATCATCGATGCATCAGGATACTTAAATGTAATGAATACCGGTTTCTCTGATTGGACGGAAACCTTAGAGGCCATATCTAATTGCAAAATTTTTCATAATCTGTATATTTGTCACTTGACATCTTGGTGTTCCTGAAATCTTGGTTCAAATTGAATACATTATGAATGGCTGGCGCCCAGAGCCGAGGGGTTTTCAGATGCGCAGCTTCGTATATCTGATTGTGATTTGATTGACACATGTCAGTCTGAATTGTTTGACTGCTGAGTGACTCAGCAGAGTGGGAGGCATATATCCAAGCAATCTCTAATTGCTTTTATGCTGCATTTTGTTTGATAAAAGTATTATTTTACTTTCCATGAATGTATTTTCAGGATTTGTTGCTGATGAAAGCTACCTCTGTGGCCACCTTACAGTGCCTTAACCAATGTCTCCACATCTTACAACACCGCCAGGTATGGAAGTAAAGCTGCTGTCGCTGTTGAAACTCACTCGGTTACCCATGGGCTCATGACATCTCTGGTACACTTTATACTAAACATCGTACTTCTATTTGTAACTAAATTTCGCTATCCTTGGCTTCATTTCGCAAATATGCATAATAGAAGCAGATAAAGCGGTTTTAAAATGATGCTTCATGGTTTCTATAGTGGTAGTCTTGACACAGCTGTTCTTACTGTCCCAAAAATCATCATGTATGCATCCATGTCATGTAAATGTTCCTTCTTATTTCAATCTGGTTCAGTAGATGAAAGATTCTCTGTCTTTTCTTTAACAGAGTGCAACTTCAAATCTTGGTCGCGAGGGTCCTTCCAGAGGGGCAGTCGGGTGGCCAGATACAAGATCACCTATGTAAGGTTTTAGTGGACAGTGCATGAAATTGTTGTTGAACAGTTCATGAATTATACCATACTTGTGAATACATGTGCTCAAGTGAATAGTACATGTATTCAGCCATTGAAAATAAGCATGGCATGTGGCAGGTGAATGCTGAAGCAAAATCAGTTCATGTCAGGTATTTTTAATCTGGTGTTGAATGTGACGCCACAAAGTATTTGCTGAGGTGGGTTTCTTATTCGTGAGGGCTGAGTATTTCATGGAAGGCTTATAAATGTTGACGTTGATAATAATTGAAAGGCCGGTCCAGTGATTTTCATTCCAAACTTTGCTGTTAGTAAATGTTGCTGTGCAATGAGCTAACAAATATCTATAATATGAATACACGTTTTGCACTCAAGCAAAAGCAAATGCATTGTCATTCACTTCAAATATATCCTGTTTAAATTTCCACCAACTACATCTCTTTGCTCACTTATTACTTCTTTTTTTTTCCTCATACAGACAAGTGGATATCCCTCCGACAGCTCTGTCTGGTATACCATCGCCCACTGGGAGTTTTACATCAACTAGTTCTTTACCATATTCTATGCTTGATCAGAAACCCT
Source organism: Hanleya hanleyi (assembly GCA_036873755.1). Lineage (NCBI taxonomy): Eukaryota > Metazoa > Mollusca > Polyplacophora > Lepidopleurida > Hanleyidae > Hanleya > Hanleya hanleyi. The sequence continues at coordinate 4,084 of JAVTVY010014406.1, forward strand.
TGGGTGAGTGTCTTGTCATCAAATGGTCTTCCTTGCTGTCACTCTATCCCTATGAATGATAAATAGACAAGAACCAAATTGCTTGTCACTCTGAGAGATGATCTCAATGTAATTGGACTTGTAATCTCTCCAACTGTATATAACAATCTGAAAGAGGACATCACAGAGCAGTCCGGTTTTCCATGTTTTTTTAAGAATGGGCATTACACTATTTTTTCAAATCTGTCTGAACATTTAGTTTCCGCTTCTGATATGCCATACTCTTAGACGGTAACATGTCTTGGTTAGGCGACTCTGTATTTGGAGTATGAGATCTTGCACTGATGATTCATCTGACAAACTTTCTGTTTGTCTGTAATTTTTAGAACCTATTAATCATGATGAAGAAGTTGAGGACTCTGTAGAGTACACAGATACTGACTTAGAGGGTGTGGAGGAGCACAAGAGTATAATTCTTCATCTCTTATCACAGCTCAAACTGGGTATGGATTTAACAAAGGTGAGTACACAGGTACAGACTGGGAGGGGGGGGAGTGTAAAGGAGCACAAGAGTATAATTCCACATCTCTCATCACAGCTCAACCTGGGTATGGATTTAAGAAAGGTGAGCACATAGATACAGAGGGGTGGGGGCGGGGGGCATATGCAGAGGAGCACAAGAGTTTAATCCTACATCTTTTATGACAGGTCAAACTAAGTATGGATTCAACAAAGGTGAGTGCAAAGATACAGACCTGGTGAGTGTACACATACAGTCAGGAGACCAACTTACAGAAGCTATAAAACGTAACCTCTAGAAGTGATTAAATCAAAATCTTCACCTTTCATGAAATAATGATATCTTGACCAGTAGTGAAGTCACAGAGTGTAATGACCTCTGTTAATTCATTTAATACACCACATTACTGTGTTTAACAACCTATGTGCCTTCAAGTGCATGTCGTACATTCATAATACTTACATAAACATGAGATCATATCCCAGATACATGTATTACATATCCACTTATATCTTTGCATCCCAGATTATTTCCTCAGTTATGTATAATTTTCCTGGAAAGCTAATACATGAAGTTTGATTAAGAAGGTATTACCTAAGGCCACACTCATTTTTACCCCTCGGCCATTTTGGCCTCGGGGTATTGTCGTCGCCATGTACGTCCGTCCGTATGTCCGTACGTCCGTCCGTCCGTACGTCCGTCCGTTACCGCATTTTAGGCAAAACCGCTTGAGACACTACCACCAAATTTTCAACACTTATTTATATAGTGCTAAGTCAGACGCCTATCGAAAATGGCTTCCCTCGGCCCATATTTTACAGAGTTCTGCCCCTTTACAGATTTTTTAATTTCTATTTCTGTCCTATATGCCTGAATGTAATCAACTATATCTGCAGAACTGTGTTCAGTATAGCTACTATATTTTGGAAACTTGTTTATATTGTTGTATTCTACAAGCCAACAAAGGATTACTCGCCTCGGCTTATGGAGTTATGCCCCTTTCGGATGTAATAATCTTCGATTTTGTTAGTTGTAGCTGAATGTACAAGTTATAACTGCAGATCCGTGTTCGGTACAGCTTATTCGTCTTGGTTCTTATTTCACAGAGTGCTAAGTCAGACGCCAATCGAAAGTGGCGCCACTCGGCCCATACTTTACAGAGTTATGCCCCTTTACAGATATATTAATTTCTATTTCTGTCCTTTATCCCTGAATGTAACCAACTATATCTGTAGAACTGTGTTCGATATAGCTACTATATTTTGGAAACTTATTTATATTCCTGTATTCTACAAGCCAACAAAGGATTACTTGCCTCGGCTTATGGAGTTATGCCCCTTTCGGATGTAATAATCTCCGATTTTGCTATCTGTAGTTGAATGTACAAGTTATATGTGCAGATCCGTGTTCGATACAGCTTATTCGTCTCGGTTCTTATTTTACAGTAGTGCTAAGTCAGACGACTATCGAAAGTGGCGCCCCTCGGCCCGTACTTTACAGAGTTATGCCCCTTTACTGCTATATTAATTTCTATTTCTGTCCTATATGCCTGAATGTAACCAACTATATTTGCAGAACTGTGTTCAGTATAGCTACTATATTTTGGAAACTTATTGTTGTATTCTACAAGCCAACAAATGATTACTCGCCTTTGCTTATGGCGTTATGCCCCTTTCGGATGTAATAATCTCCGATTTTGTTATCTGTAGCTGAATGTACAAGTTATATCTGCAGATCCGTGTTCGGTACAGCTTATTTGTCTCGATTCTTATTTTACAGAGTGCTAAGTCAGACGCCTGTCGAAAGTGGCACCCCTCGACCCATATTTTACAAAGTTATGCCCCTTTACAGATATATAATTTTTCTATTTCTGTCCTATATACCTGAATGTAACCAACTACCAGTATATCTTGATCATCCCACATAGAACTATCTCTTCCTCAATTCACACTACACATGGGTCTCAATCACTTGGGGAAAGCCGAGGGGTTTTGATTAGATCAATTTCATGTTGAAGAGCTGCTGTCGTGTTTGTTTACTGTGCAAATTGACGTATATAACCTAGGTACTTGCTGTTGGAGTTTTGATATAACATTTATGGCCAAATCCAATCTTCTGAGGGTAACATTGTCATGTTTACATTAGAAGATCATGTTTTCTTCCCTCTGGTCAACTTTTTTTGACATCTCCTTCCACAAACATTTTGTAGTCAAATGGGCAGAATAAGTTAGAATTTTGGTGCCATAACTTCTCTGAGTTACTGCTAGATGCAGTTGTGCCCTGTGAGGCTCCCGGGGATTGACCTGGGGTGTCGTTATGCACACTCCAGGTCATGGTAAGAATAGGCCTCAGCTCCTCAGAGAGCTTGTCGTAAGAGGTGAATAACTGGGGCACCCGTGGGGATCCCGGGTGTGAAAGAGAATAGGACTCCACCCGTGGGGTCTCGGTGTTAAAAGGAATAGGACCCTACCCGTGTGGTTTCCAGGTGTGAAAAGGAATAGGAACCAACGTTGTGATATGACTGAAATAGTGTTGAAAGTGGCGTTAAATCATGTTCACTCACTCACTGGATGCAGTTGTGTGTGTTGTGTTGATTACTTCTGAATTGCTGGGTTGTTGACTTGTTTTTGTTAGAACACTTAGAATTTTGTTTGATCATCGCTATATAGCTGAAATATTGCTGAACGTGACATTAAACTTTAATTCTCTCTCTCTCATAACTTTGTTAGGTTATAAATTTTTATAACTTCTGTAAGTTCCCTGACTGATAGAGAAGCTCAAGTGTATAATCCTACAGCTGTAAGCTCAAATTCAGTATGGATTTGGAAACTTGACTGGTTTTATTATCAGAATTTTATTGTGTTGTAGGTGGTTTTGCCAACATTTATCCTAGAGAGAAGGTCACTGCTGGAGCTTTTTGCAGACTGTATGGCCCATCCACAATTATTCCTTCGGTGAGTGATTTATTTCTCTCTCCTAATTTCTTTTGCACAGTATGTATTGCAGGTCATTCATCATTCACGCTGTGGTAATCCCTCTAATTCAATCACAGGAAGTGTGATTTCTCATCATGAAATCCGGAGGTGATTCAGTTTATTAGAACAGGAAGTTGATAAAATGGTTCAAAGCATGCAAAAAATCCATTATTTCTTCGTTATTTCAATGTTTTTAGAGGGTGATTAAATTTATTAGAACCACTGATTGAATTTTGTCCCCAAAATTGAGGGTGATTGAAGTTTAAGAGGGGGATTGAATTATTAGAGGGATTACCATATGCTCTAGGGCATTGTGTGTGGGTGGGTGGGTGTTGGAAATTGTGCGACTGATAAAAGCGCACTTTTGTTTCTGGGCATATGATACTCCTGTATTCCCTTAGTTACCATGCTGCACCTTGCCCACTATTTAAAGTGGACCAGTTTGCAGGGGAAAGTCTTTCTTTCTATGAATTCTACAATCATGACAATGTTGAATCCTGGGTTCAGGCATTTTTATATCACAATTCAGAAAATTCATGTCTGACTCTATTTACATTGATGGACATCAGAAGTGGGTGTATGTAGTTTCATTATTGATGTCACATGAAGGAATGCAGGATTAACACTCATTCCAGGTAGAAGCGATATATGTACAATCAGACTACTAACTGATTTTAACTGGCATTTCTTTTCTTTATTAGCATTGCCGATCTACCAGATCCGGAGAGTAGAATGATAGCTGTGTTAGAATGGTACCTGACATCATTTCATGCAGGTAGACAGGTGAGTGAATAATGAAGACTGATACGGATAAGTTTAAGATCACTGTGAGATAAACTTTGCTGAAAGGTTCTACCAAATGGTCTGACACCACATCCCATACTTTCTTGATGCTAAATTGTTGTAAGATATTCTATTTGACATTTAATAGCGGATTAATACTTTTGGGAATGGTCAAAGTTAAATAAAAACAAACTTGAAGCCCTCCATTACCACACCTGTTTGGAAACGGCGTCTCAAAGCTAAACCAAAATTTCTTTTATTGATGTCATTATGGAGTTGTCATTCCCAATTGTTGTGCAATGCATGTCACAATAGGGCGTCCGACATAACCAACTAGTGAATATTATACGATGTGATCATAACCAAACTCTGATGTCATGGGTCAGAGGTTAAGGTTTCAAAACATTTTTTACCATACCTGTTTTATTGCGTTAAAATATCCAATTTTATGTCATTTGTTGTAGAAAAAAATATCAACATATTCATTACATAGCTTCTCTATATGTTTTCATGCAAAGTGTGCAGGTGGTATGTGGTAGAACCTTTGAGATCACTGTGGGATAAACAATAGCCTCATGTACTAATGCCGTGCATGGAAATACTTGCGCTTGAAATACACCAGCAGTTGCTCATTAAGGTAATACAATGTACTTCAACATGTTCAAATGAAATAAGAAATATAATTTAATAGAAGAAAACAATAAGAGGGGAAATATCTTGATGCTATTCTGCAAGAGATTTGGATGTTTTCTGTCCTTTCTTTCATCGATAAGTTAGTTGATAAAAATCCTCTCTCCCATTTTTAGGGATCAGTTGCCAAGAAACCATACAATCCAATTATTGGGGAGACATTTCATTGTTCATGGCGCCTTCCTTGTGAGGACATAACAACAGGGTCGTCGGGTGCAGAGGATGGAGAGAAAGACGAGGGGGAGGCACAGCTGACGTACTGTGCTGAGCAGGTCTCACATCACCCTCCCAGTCAGTAAAATTCTTTGGACATTTTACCAGAGAAAATTGGGGGGAAAATGACCAGCATTTTTGACAAGGATAATGTGTATTTAAAAACAGCATTGCAAAAATATATGCTACAAAATCATTTCGTAGTTCTGTGTTGCATTATTCATCTGTTTTGTACGTGTACATCTGAAGGCCAGTGTTTTATATTTCCAAGCCATGTTCAACTCAGAAATGACAGTTTTGTGTCGGTCTTCCACAATTGCAGCATTATTACTGCTTGTGAACTAAGAAGTATTGCATGTCACTTGCACTTGCTAGTGAATAGCTTGCTCAATTGTATGTTAAATTTCATATCTTTCTTTTCCAGTTTCAGCTTTCTATTTTGAGTGCCCACAGAAGCAGATGTGTATGAATGCCTCCATATATACGAAATCCAAGTTTATGGGCATGTCTATAGGCTTGGTCATGGTAGGCAAAGGTCAGTGAATGATACATCCTAATCTCTCTAATAATTCACACCTAATAAACACACACTTTAGAAGCCAATTCCAGAAAATATTTTCTTAATAATTGAATGTTCAGAACTGTTCACAATACGGAAGTCTCCAAACTGTAACGGTAAGAGTATTTGCTCCTGTCCGCCAGTGGGCGTTTGAGTCGGGTAGGACAAAATCCTATACAATGTATCGCTCTTGTAGCAACGTTGTATTGTGACGTCATGCGACATTCGGATATGACGACTGCATCATGATGTAGAACAAAGGGCATTACGTCTTATATAATGACGTCGTTGGCGTTACAATAGAAAATATCGTCTTGAACGTGAATATGTGCAAATATAAAATATTACATTGACAAGGGTAATCTGTCATGCCGCCCAGCTCAATTTTGAAATTATTGGAAATGCCGTTCCTCAATTTATTGCACTATTTCAGGCCGCCCTATCTCTTTACATGTTATCCAGTCAACATTTTGTCCCCCCTGACTCGAGCGCCTACTAGCGGGCAAGGGCAAATTACTCCTACACCGACAGTTCGGAGACTTCGCTATTGGGTTACTTTTTTAATTTAACTGAGTAAAGAGCTGGTCTGAAAGTGCTTGAATTATTAGAGGTTACTGTATTGCATGTAGAAAAATTGTATTCTGCTCATAAAGTTTGGCAGGTTCTTAAGAGTTGGACAATAAAATAAAAGTTTTCATATATTAACAGGAGTCGAGAAACATGAAGGGCCAAGTGATCCAAGCATTTGATCCACAAAGAGAGTTGTCTTTGCTGTTTTAATTAATGCTGTATCACAGATGTTTAATTTATCATCACACAATCACAGTGGCTAATTGTAATGTGATGTGTGTATTTTTCAGTTTCCCTGAAGTTACTCTCCCATGATGAGGAGTATATATTTAGTTTACCCAGTGTGTATGCTAGATCTATACTGACTATACCCTGGGTGGAATTAGGGGACAAAATACAGATTACCTGCCAAAAGACGAACCTATCTGCAGCTGTTACATTCCACACCAAGGTGAGACTGACGGGTACTGTCAGACCATTATGATTACTTTATCCTTGCTTTATATATTGGCTTACCTCAACCAATATGTTTGGAAAAGGTTCATACAAACATGTATAACTGTCCCTGATTATTTGATTGTCTGCCAGTGATATTCTATATTACAACTTGTACAGTGGTCAGCTATGCAAATGTTGCTTTAACCATTGAGGCAGTACTCGGCTTTATAGTCAGCAGAGGCCGGGCTACACACAACTTAGAAAACTAATGAAATCCTCAAAATTGATGTGAGATTTATTTATGAAACAGGGAAATCTAAATACCTCGTAAGCTATCTGCATGAAAGCAAGAATCACAGGTTATCAGATCCACAACATTTTGTCATGCAACATTTCAGTACAAAGTAGAGGGTTCGACTTCCCATTTGCAACATTTTGTCATCCTTTTTCCACATCTTCAGTTAGCTTAAAAAGACCTGTAAAAATTGGGCAAAATTTGAATTATGAGGTTTGAGGTACATGTATATAATGTATAGAAATATAGAAATATTTGGAACTTCTGCAGATCAGTTTTGTTAGTATCTAGTTGTCAATGACATGAACATATATATATATAAGATCATATTGAGTAAGGAAAAACTTTCAATGCATTTGTACCATCTCTGATGGATATATAATCATTGGCCTACTGATCAATGCATGTTTTGTTACATAGTTTTGATAGGTCTGCTAAAATGATGTCATGCATATGCATTTGTCTTAGGGACAGTATCCAACCATCGTTTGCTGTTGAGACGTTTTAAACGATGGAAAAAAACGTTCAGCTACTACACCCATCGTTTGCACCATCGTTTTTTTGTGTAGCAAACGATCAAAAAAACCATCACCGAAGACTGCCGAAGGTGCCGCTGTCGTTCGGAAGAAAACGTCGTCGTTTGGAAGAAAACGATTGTCGGCTGACAAAAGACGATCGCACGTGGTAAGCTGCGCATAAATACACACTGGGTGAACAGGCCGTGCCTTAGCTCTCAACTGCGCACATGTGTAACAAAATATAGCGCTATCAGCGAATGTGAAAACGGGTTTAATACAGGGGAAATAAATTACACTTTAATCGCTTTCCGCGTTTGTTTTAAAGGTTTGATTACGGGAAGTCGCTGTTTGTGTGCAAAATTTTTCTATGAAAATGACAACCATCTAGCTGTGATAATGAAAGTATCACGTACGCAAATAAAACTGAATGGTTTAATAACACCCTCCCCATGTATGCACGGTGTACGAATTTTCTTTGAATAGGCCGGAAAAGTTAATCAACAGATAACTCTGCCGATATCTTACTGATCTGAATTCTGTTCAGTTACTATTGAACTTAAAGAAATACCCGTTTCAGAAATATTTAGGTTGATAAATATTTCCTTGTTATGCCCCCCCTCTAACTAGAGGGGGGGCATATAGCGATCGCTTTGTCCGTCCGTCCGTCTGTCCGTCTGTCTGTCTGTCCGTCTGTCCGTCTGTCCGTCTGTCCGTCCGAATTTCTTGTCCGAGCAATATCTCGGTTAATATTTGATGGACAGGATTGAAACTTGCATGGAATGTGGCTAGTGCCTCGTAGATGTGCAGCGTTGAGTTTTTTCCGAGTTCCGGTATAATTTTCAAGAGTTATGGCCCTTTTTCTGAAATCTCTGTGAATGGGACTTGTCCGGGCTGGATCTTGGTTAATATTGTATAGACAAGTATGAAATTTGCATGATATGTGGTCAGTGCCCCACAGTTGTGCAGCGTAAAGTTTCTTCACGTTTCGCTTATATTTTCAAGAGTTATGGCCCTTTGTTCCTGAATTCTTCGTGAATTGGGACTTGTCCGGGCTGGATCTCGGTTAATATTGAATGGACAATTATGAAATTTGCAGGATATGTTGTCAGTGCCCTGTAGTTGTGCAGCGTGAAGTTTCTCCGCGTTTCACATATATTTTCAAGAGTTATGGCCCTTTTTTCTTTAAATTTGTGTGAATTGGGACTTGTCCGGGCTGGATCTCGGTTAATATTGTATGGACAATTATGAAATTTGCAGGATATGTTGTCAGTGCCCTGTAGTTGTGCAGCGTGAAGTTTCTCCGCGTTTCGCATATATTTTCAAGAGTTATGGCCCTTTTTTGTTCAAATTTGTGTGAATTGGGACTTGTCCGGGCTGGATCTCGGTTAATATTGTATGGACAATTATGAAATTTGCAGGATATGTGGTCAGTGCCCTGTAGTTGTGCAGCGTGAAGTTTCTCCACATTTCGCGTATATTTTCAACAGTTATGGCCCTTTTTTCTTCAAATCTTTGAGACTTGTAGGGCTGGATCTCGGTTAATATTGTATGGACAAGTATGAAATTTGCATGATATGTGGTCAGTGACCCATTGGTGTGCAGCGTGAAGTTTCTCTGCTTTCGGTTATATTTTCAAGAGTTATGGCCCTTTGTTTATCAAAACTAAAGTGAATGGGATATATTCATTTGTCCAGGCTGGATCTCAGTCCATAACCAATTTGGACCAGAAAAATGGCTATATTATATGTTATCCTACATTCCAAAGCAGACAACATAGGTCCTGAAATTAAAGTATGAAGTTGCCCCAAAAAGAGTGAATTGGGTGCAAAATTCAAAGTTCACTGATCGCTTCATAATTTCACCACAATATACTCCCAAGGAATGTAGGTCTCCTAACCAGGTCACATTTTCGGATTTGGCGAAAGCCCTGGCGACCATCTTGCATCAAAACATCGTATTATCACTTGTTGGCTGATACTTGGAATATGTATTATGTGAGGCATGGCAAAAAAAGTGACAGAAACAGAATTTTTGTAATTATCCAAATTAGGCCTCCACCAACCAATAAACAACAGAACAATGGCGGGGCAGTGTCGGATTAAAGCGGAAGGGGGGGCATACAATTGAGCAATCTCTGATTGCTTCCTTCCTGTGTTATTCAGGGCGTTATTCCGCTGAAATTCGCCCACTTCAGAGCACGTTTTAATACCTCACTGGCAAATCGTGTTACACTTTTCCCAATAAATATAACATGAAAAGAGCTGAAGAGACAGAAATGATATTTATATTTTCATGATCCTATAATACTCGAGATAAAAAATGTATTTAAATATTTTATTTTATGAATGCGTTTTCAAGGAAATTGATAAAAAAAAACTAATGTCGGTATATCGCCGAAAATTCTCGGCAAATCGACTCTATGTTTTACGTTAAATAAACCAAAAAATGGAAAGGTTTCTTATGTTATTTGGCCTGTGTACTGTATTGCAGTCCATAGGGAAAATCATGTGTCATCAACACGCGCGTTTAGCTTTAATATTTTAGAAATATCGCAATTTATTCTACGTGTCTGTCTGAAAAAAAACCCCCAGCTTGTGTAGGGTCAAGGAGCACACGCGTACACGCACGTGGCCTTCCATTTCGACTGCCGTATATCCCCAGCATAGAAAAGTCGACACAGGACTGCTCCCGCATGGCGGGAAAATAAAGAGCGATGTAGAACACGTGTCTGTCGAAACGTTCATGGCGATATACCAGATCAGAGAGGAAAACGCTATATTCACGATCCTTCAATTCACAAGTCGAATACATTAAAATTATCCAGAAAGTTTCTAGAGCTATACTTTGGTGGATGCCATGAAAAAGAATTTTCACGGGAGAATATTTGGTGACCCTGATAAGGGATTTTGAACATCGCTACTTGAGAGAAAGTGGAGGTGTGAATTTCCATTGAGTCTTCATTCAAGCATTTTTAATGTTTTAGATTGAAGTGAATTTCTCGGCTGAGACAGATGTATTTTTTGACAACCAATCGTTTATTTGAGACTTTATCGAAACGGATCCAAATATTTGATTATCGGTGTTTTATTTATTATGGTCAACTTAACGCACTTTTATTCTACATTGCAGGTTTGTTTGCTGTATGGACATATTGAAACTAGAGGAATGACCGCCTTTTCTCCGGATAATATTATTCGTATATGCACATATTTCTTCGTTATGTTTATATTTTGTTGTAAGATTCTAACCAATAAACATATGATTGTGCAAGAAAGTCCCATATCCCTATCCAGCAGGACTATACGTGGAAGAAACTAATTTCCGGTGAGCATATAGGTAAGAATCCTGCTTGATTAGTAAACAATATTGCCAAGCTGTCAATTTATTGTCTAGCCATAATAATAGTAAAGTGATCAGCTTTTTCGTCTGTTCTATTGGTCTATACACAGCTTGACTTTCGAGACACGAAGGACGCAAGAGTTACTTCCGGAGGCGGCATCCACGGGACATCCACAGGCATTTGCTTTATTACTACCATAATTCAAATAAATGGACGTTCACGGGAAGTATTGCTGAAGGGATTGTTTATTTCAAAGACATTATTAAATAAAAGGCAACAAGTGTACATATGTACAAACGCTAGATTTTAGAATAAATGAATAACAAAGAGAGATCAACAAATATGCGCTATGAAGAGTAATAAATGACGTGAGAAATTGAGGAATTAACACAGTGGGATACAACCCATAGCAAATTAAGAAGTAATAAACAATGGTTATTTTGATTACCCACTCGAAGCCCAACGGCGAAACAAGACTATCGCAGTGTTTCTTGTTAATTACATACACGATCTCTCATAACTGAATCGACGATACCAGGTGACAAAATAAGTATCTCTCTGTATGAAAATGCCATGCGGCATTGCTCTAAAAGTTGTAAATGTACAACCACGGGTATCCGACTTCTATCGAAATTACAAAACTTCAGATGAATAGAGTACTCATCACGTACAGATATTTGCAGATGTAACTTCAAAAGCTTACCAAACAAGGCGCGCTTCAAAAGCGCAAATTAAACAAAAACAAAATTATGAGTTACACCATTACAAAACCATTATCTATGGTGAATGTCTTGTCTTGTAAATTTTTGCGTTTACGCATCGTCCTGAAAGAGAAAAAATATACGCATTAGATTCTAATGTTTCACTCGACATTTATCTGTAATCAAACGTGATAATAATTGTTAAAGTAAAACTATGATCATCTCATTCCAAAAATTACAAATATTGTCCATAAAACAAATAAACGACTACCAGGTGTTAATTTTTGTTGACAATTTTTTCAATCATACAGACCTAATTCCAAACACTTTCAGATCATATTTTTCAAAATTATCTGTTGTCCACAACACAACGCGACTTTTACTACTCTGACTTATCTTTTTATAGTACTAAAATAAAGGGTCCTAAAATATGGAACAATTTACCCTCTCAGTTAAAATCTCACGTTTCGCTCTCATTATTCAAATCGAGGATATAATCGTATTTATTACTGGAACATAATTAGACATCTATTCTGTTTGCCGTCTGTGGAAGTTGGAAATTAAATTTGTGTTTTTGTCTCACTATGATAGAGTTTACCGCATATTATCATCTTTGTAAATATAATAATTATTTTGGGATAAAACAAACCCCTCGGGGTTTTCATCCCGCCACTATTATATTTTGTTTACTAAACATTATTGTTATGCATGGTGAAATAAAAATCAAATCAAATCAAATGGTAATCTAGGACTGACTTTTTTGAAAGCCGCATTCCAAAATGCGCAAAGCCCGTATTCTGCAAAATACATAAGATTCGAATCGCACGTTCATAAAACGATATCATGGTTCCATAATATTTTGTTTATTAACGAATTACACCGTAACCGATTCTAAGATATAGTCAAGCAGCACACGTATAGCAAAAATCTGGAAAAGAAAACAACATTAATTTGTGTTCCGTTCTCATAATCCGTTTTTCACGGCCTCAAGCGACACGGCCGTTGTTGTTGTTTTTGCGTCTGTAAAGCGGGACTACTTTCGAGCCGATCGTTTGCCAGGAGACTTTCAATCGTTTGCTAGAAAACGTCTGCGCCTTTGTTCGAGGTGTGAAAAGACGACCGGCACCCTTACCGTAGGTTGCCGGAGATTTCCGGCGATCGTCTTTATCTGACAGACGTTTTTTAAAAAACGATCAACTCATACACCCATCGTTTGCATGGACGGTTTTTTTCATCGTTTAAAACGTCTAGCAAACTTACGTTGGACGGATACGATCCCTTACCTAATGCTTTCACTCACTTGGTCAAATTTGGCTGAATTTGATGAATGGACAATCACTACAAAATTGACATCATCTTGGTAGTCTTATAGTTTGTCTATATCTCAGGAAAGAAAATGTGAAAATCTTTATTTTGCACATAGATTTGGCCTGTAAAATAAAGTTGCTGAAATGTAGTGTGCCAAAATGTCTCTCCGAAATGTCACGTGCCAAAGAGTCGCTTGACGAAATATCCTGACACCCAGGTTATCATGCTATGTTTACTAATCAGTTTTATTTGCTTTTACAGCCATTTTATGGTGGGAAGTTACATCGAGTAAATGCAGAGGTGAAGGACAATACAACTGGAAATATAACCTGTAAAGTGCAAGGCGAATGGAACAAATCTTTTGAATTTACACATGCTGATGTAAGTCTTTATTTGAGCATCCTGCCCTTGATCATTTGTGATGGCATATGTCACCATAAGCCTGTCTGTGAACACAAAATTCTTTTTTTCCCCACAACTATACATGTATGAATTCTCCAAACTCAGGGAAATTTTCAAGCAAGACTGAGATTTGTATCATTTTACGATGCCTCTTGTCTTCATGGTCTTAGGAAATGGGTCCCCATGATTCCCATTATGTGTGCTGTTTGCACCATTATGACAGAGGATCAGGCATTCACTCTAAAACTGAGTAAAACCTTATAGACCGCAGTATCATGAATGATTTGAGTGATGCAAGATTGTTCTTCTTGTTGGCAGGAGGACAGTGTTCGAATTTAAGAAAAATTTGAACCAGTCCGCCGGACTGGTGAGCCAAAAATGTAACCAGTCCGCAAATATTTTTACTAGTCCGTTAATATTAAATAAAAGATGATGTGGAAACTTTTGTCATCATGAATATTTTGTGCTCTGTGATGGTTGCTACTAAATAAGAAATTAATAATATTGCATTTCTTGAATTTCTTGAGCGCGTGCGAAGATAATCACAGACGACAAACCCTGTCGGCTAGACTTTGACGGCGACTTTGACTGCACGTGTTGTCGCGAAAAACACTGCTTCAACAAATGCCATTTCAAGCCAAAAAATCAGTACGGTAGATTTCTTTCGAAGTTGATGGAGAATATGTTTAAAATTGTCCTGGTAAACCTGATCAGGTCGACTGAAGCGTAATTATGTTGCCGATTTCTCAATTCCCGACCTGGAAGTGGGAGCTTTATTTTCTGAAAAGATTGCCAACCTGCATTGCCATGCTGCATTACAGTCACACTTTACGGTATGCTGACAGTGTTCGCACCGCTTTACGGTTGTTGTTGTTGTCGTAAAACGCGGCCGTGGTCGTGATTTCATTGGAATTTGCTGGAAATTTTTTTAGACTCTCACGATTTATTTAGACTCGGTCGGGTAACCGAAAACAGACATTTCGTTTTTCATTCTTCACAAATTGTTCGGAGATATCCAGAGAAATAGTTTACACAATGAACTGAGAGTTTTTTGTTACCAGTCCGACGGACTTGTTGTTCAGTCACTCACACCAGTCCTTTTGATTTTTTACCAGTCTCGGACTGATGGACAGGTGCCAAATTCGAACTCTGAGGAGTCGCAGGTGATGGATGTTCAGCAGTTGAAGATGTTACGGAAGAGGGTGCGTCCCTTGAACAAACAGGGTGAATTTGAATCACGTCGACTCTGGCAGCATGTCACCAATACTTTAGCTGTTGGTGATGTTAATACAGCCACCGAACATAAGAAATTTGTAAGTATATTGACATGACAATATGTTTGTAAGGTGCTCTCCAATTGGTTTCTCTCTGCTCAGAAAAGTTGGATCGTTATGTGATGTCCCTTATTGAATTATCTGACCATGATGAATCAATAATAGGGGATGCTGTGATTTCATATTGTTGTTGTCCAATCAATAACTTCTGACAGGATGTATCAATTGATTTCAAATTTGGAGAGTGATTTCTAAGGTGATCAGACGAAGGTTGGTATTGCTTTTCATTGAGATGTGCCCACAAATATGGCCGCTGTCATCATATTGGATTTCTCATCTATGCATTTGCATGGAATACTGATTGTCTGAGTAAATCCTGACTGACTGAATCTGAATGTATCGATTGATTTTAATTTTGGTAGTGGCTTCATATAGATGAGAGCAAAGTTGGTATTACTCTTCAGGGAGATGTTTCATTAAATATCGCCACTTCAGCCATGTTGAATTTCTCATACATGTATGTGAAATATTTTTTTTCCGGGCAATATCTTTTGGTAAGATGAATTGAACAGCTCAACAGATTCAGCTATTTCTAATGATTAAAGTGAACTTGCATGAGCCATGATTCCTATAGTATTAACTACTACATGTACATGTAATAGTAACAGGTATAAGTCCTTTAGAAATGCATGCATGTGATTCCATGGAGTTCATAAATATATTCATTGTGGTTTTCCCCCATTTACAGTTAGAAGACAGGCAGCGAGAAGGCGAGAGGCATAGGCGAGAAACCAACACTGCATATCCAACAAAGGTTGGTACACACTCTGAATGATATATCATGTGTGATTATAACATGCACATGATGTATGGGGTCCTACAAATAAGGTAACACCATAGACATGTTGCGCTTCATGTAAATCATACATGGGTGCACATATATGTACATGACACATGATTTCTTCCCAAGCATTAGAGATACATCTGACAAACTGGATTAATGAAAAACTCACATATCAAGGCAGTCAATGATATCTAACATGTAAGGTTTTTACCTCTTGGCCAAATTTTGACCGAAGGGTATTGTCATCGTCATGTACACCCGTCCGTCACACCTTTCTCATTACCAAGATATCTTTAGATTGACTTACCCTATAGGCACACCAAACTTCCAGTGCACATCCATATACTCGTAACCCAGAACCCTATTGAATCTAGACCCAAGTGGGTGAAAACTTTGGCGGCCATCTTTAATTTATGCAAAATCTTTGATGTATATCTCTGATACCATTTGAGTGTTCCATACGAAACTTGGTTTGCAGCATCGATGTATCAAGAGACTTGGCAATGAATAACCAAATGAGTGGCAGGATGGGTGGCCATCTTTTTAATTTATGCAAAATCATTAATGATCTCTATCTCTGATACCATTCAAGTGCTCGATGTAAATCTTGGTATACATCATCGATGCATCAAGAGACTCGCGATGAATGACAGAACTGGTTTCTCTGATTGGGCGGAAATTTGCGACCATTTTTAATTTATGAAAAATCCTTAATGATCTATATCTGGTACCGTTTTAGTGCTTCATATGAAACTATAAATCATCGATACATCAAGGAACTTACAATTAATGACAACAAGTTTTCTCTGATTGGGTGGAAAACATCTATAATTTATGCAAAATTTATACCTCTAATTAAATGGCAAATATGCTTTGAAGATTCCATGTTAAGACAATCGTTAGTAGTGCTATATTCATAAATACTTAACCGAGTGTTCCCGTACATGGCATACATATCATATGGGAAGTTCTGAGGGAGATGTTGCAGAATGGTTGCATTTCGTGAATATTTAAAATGTGCCTTATATCCCAATACCACTTAATACCATGTAACTTTTTCACATAATCACCTGTGATGTATAGTTCTGTTGTACCTGCCTATATACATGGACAGTCTCCAATATTAAAGTACATGTGCATATTTGAAACAATCAACTCATCATATTTCACAGATTGTATATAATTAGCAATTACTAACCAACTAAGTGTGGATCTTTGCTGTAAACTACGGATAACTTCTCTATTTTATTCAAATTTCGTTAATTTCAGTTTTTCCACAAAGAAGGAGAGGACTGGTACTTCAATCAGATGTTACGGAAAGGTCAGATGAGTGGGTCCTTATGACCCCAGTGTAACATGAAATGTGACTAAATACTGTACAGACACAATTAGCTGCTACATACCAAGGAACCCATATTAGTCTGCAGAGTTTAATCCAGCACACTATAACCTCAAACATCTGGAATGTGTCCTGTCGACCCTTGAACTAAGTCTCTCACCTGGTTTATCCTAGCACACTGCAACCTCATGAGAGTGGAATATGTGCTGTCCTGTCATCAACTGCAATCTGTTCATCATGTTCATGTGAGAAACTTTACCCTGCAGTCTGTGCTCACAGAGCCTGAGCAGTTCTGTCTTCACTGGACATCAGATTCCCGTCCCCGGAAAGTCCCGTCATCACCAGACATCAGACTACACTCACTAGAAAGTTCTGTCATAATCGGCCATAGATACTAGTCCCTGGAAAGTCCCGTCATCACCCGACATCAGACTACACTCACTAGAAAGTTCTGTCATAATCGGCCATAGATACCAGTCCCTGGAAAGTTTTGTCATCACCGGACATCAGATTCTAGTCGCTGGAAAGTCTTGTCATCACCAGACATCAGACTACACTCACTAGAAAGTTCTGTCATCACCGGCCATAGATACCAGTCCCTGGAAAGTTTTGTCATCACCGGACATCAGATTCTAGTCGCTGGAAAGTCATGTCATCAGTGGACATCAGACTCCAGTACCTGGAGAGTCCTGTCATCACCGGTCACCAGATTTCAGTTCCTGCCTGGAATGTCCTGTCATCAACAGACATTCCTTTCCATCAGTTTTAAGTTTCCCACTGTGAAAGCTTCAATGCATCAGACTGAGGAATTTGTGATAATGTCATGCATCAGATGTGTTCTGGTACAGATCATTCACATGAATACATTGTAAAACATCCAGACTTATGGACTCCTCCCCCTCTCAAAATACTTCCATGCTACGCTGACAAAGTGAGGTGCTGGAGAATAGTTTCTTGAAACCTGATACCGCATCATGAAAAGGAACTTGAAAATAATGCAATACTATAGAATTAGGCCTTGCTGATCCGGTCTCCTTCATATAGCTGTCAACTTCATTTGTATCAGTGGTGTTTTCTATAATTTGTCAGCCTACATACAGCTAATTTGTTTGAAGATGGGCACATATCACACCAAAAGAGGCAACATATTGTGCCAAAAGGTCTACATTTTAAACCAAAGAGAGGCACATCTCAAACCAAAAACAGTGTTCACACAAAAAGGACACCCTTTTACACCTGGTAGTTTTAATATCAGACATATTTTTCAGTTCATGCAATAAAAGCAAAATGACATGGGAATGTTATATAAAATTTTATTTAAATTTGATGTAACCATGGTACATGTAACTGTGACATAAATAGATGTAAGTGTTGAACAAAGAGGACTACGTAACAGGCTCACGTAAAGATAAGCAGAGTGGATCATGTCTGGACTGCATATCCTATGCACTTCAAATTGGTTGGAACTCCCTTGAAATGCTTTACTGTACACATGGTACAGTGCTCCACAAAATCTTTTATGATCAGTAAAACCTGACATGCAGCAATATGGTATTTATTTATATATAGGAAGAACAATTTGTTTTTCCACTGTTAAAGAATTTTGGTCGATATACCTCTCACATTTTACACATTACTGGTGCTTTACAGTTCTCATCTACCTATCTTATAACTGAATAATTATCATTGTTGATTACTATCTTGAACAAAGCATCATTCATATCAAACACTCAATATTCACTTTTAAAGTACGACTTATGGGGTAAAAGCATTTGTGTTCGTTTTTCTTAGGTTAATATTTTTGTTTACACCACAATTATTTTTGCATTATCCTATCATTTTGTTAGCATTAAAATATTGTTTCTTTGTTTAAGAGTAGAAAAGCAATCGGCTAATAAAAGTGCTTGAGTTGACGTAATATTTTGGTTAATCGTTTAGATATCATTTCATTTGTGGAAAATTCATTTTCTTTGCGATTAGCATTTGGGCACCAGGTATTGTTTCATTAATAGAAACGTGTTTGGATGCTGATATTTGATATACATTCTATATAGTTTTATTTAGCGTTTAGATATCATTTTTTTTGCAGACAAATCGATTCGCTTGGGAAACGAAAAGACAATTCCCTTCACTCAATAAACAAAAAGATCTAAACTAAATGCATTATACGTAAATGAACGATATTAAATCTTCCCATAAAATTGTTTATTAAAAAAGAACGTTCCTTTAACTTTTAGAAATAGTTTTATTTTTAACACAGTAAAACGGACTTCACTGACATATGCATTCGTGTGCTGACACGTATAATCAAGTGTAGAAATTAAGACAATAGCACAAAAATAAGAAAATAAGCGGACACCAAATGCTTTTACCCCCTATGACATGTTTGAGGGCTACAACTCGGCTACAAAATAGCCTCATTCTGGTATTTCACCAATCATATGGTCCCTAAGCGCTATAATTTGTCCCGAGCAATCATATTTGCCTCCTGCTGATGCTTTATTATTTTCCATGTACTCGGCAAGTGCTAGCCTACATGCATTCCATGTTTCAGCCAGTTGGATGTAACCCCAGCATGTATTCGAGATAGGAACAGAACACTACTTTGTCTATTCCAAAACAATGTGTGACACGAGTAAGTTATTTACTGTATGAATATGATGAATTACATGTCAGAAGAGTTTTTAACTGCAGTACCTAATCTCAAACATATGCAAGCCGTTTTAAGAGAAGAGGAACTGTGTAACCCTTAGCTCATGTGTATTGGAAAGCCCCCTCAGAATCTGGGATAACCAGGCATATGAAATGCTTTTTAAACTCATAAATGCAATTATTCGGCTTATGTGTCAGCAATGGTCATAATGTTTAATATTGGAAATGGCCCTGTGGTGTTAAGAGAAATATTTAAAGTTCTAACATATTTTGTTTTTATTTTGGGTTAATGTATATTTATGTTGTCATAATGTTTCCTTACCGCCAATGTTTAGGCCTTTTGCTGCTCTATCAATATTTCTTATTCAGGGCATCCTTCTGAGTAAGAGGGTATATTATTCAGGTGCCATAGATTATAACCCAGCTGTGAAGTATACAATGTTTATGGATACTATGTTTGGACCAAACAGATTAAAGCTGTCCTGTCTGTATGGATGACTTTTTCTACTTTTAGTTTTGTTATGAAGGATATAATGGGTATCCCTGATATTACAATTATATCTAGTTTATCAATGCTTGTCTACATTTTCTAGCTTCATGGCGTGCATGCATAGTTCAAAGGTCATGCTTACTCGAGTATATCCGGATACTCTGCAATATGCATGTACTTTGGTCGAAAACAGGATTGGAAATTGAAAACCTAAGAGATGTGCATGCATGTTTCACAGATCAATATCCTGGTGTTGAGCCTTCTTCTCCTTGATAAGGGATATCTGGGATATTTCATTGTTATCATGATTATATACACGATACATGTATGATATGTTTTTTTTTGTTCCATAACTGGAAAAATGTCATTTATACTGCAGAGACTGCATGCTAATGCTCAATCCTCCCTGCTGTATTGATACTTATTAGCTGAACAATACCCATTAAAAGTGAACTGAAAACCATATGACAAATCTCCTCACTCGTGTAGTCAATGGCAAAATACCCACCGGATAATTGCCATATAGGGGAGATTCAGTTCACTTCTGTTCACGACGCCATATCTGCAATTTTCCATGCAACCAGTTCCTTCCTTATCCCCCTATATAAGGCTAGAAGTGTTTGAGAGAGAGAATTAAGGTTTAACATCGCATTCAGCAATATTTCAGCTATATAGCGATAGAAGAGTTTGCTGGACTGTCTGTCTAGATTCCTCTGTCACAGAGAGAATACCTCTTGCACTACTATATAATATAGGATTCTGCACAGTTGAATATGGCTGGTTAGAACATATACTTGCGAATGGTACCAAATGCGCTGACAAATACCACAAAATAAAAGTGATCAGCAATAAAAACTCCATAATATCCACTAGACCCTCGATTTCAAATGACATCACCCAATCCATGAAAGGTATAGCACACGTGGTAGCCATCCCTGTTCAACAGTACAGAGCCTCTTCAGCGAGTTAACACCATACCTGCACACTGTTCCAAATATGCGACTTACATGGAGGCCAAAATAATAGCCGTGAACTGGAAAAAAAACCCATGTAGAAGTCGACAGTATGTATATTGGCATATACACGGAGAGGTCATGTGGAATTGGAATATCATGTTTCACTGCTAGATGAAATTAACAAAAAAAAAATGAGTGCGTGCTATATTTATTGACTGCCATGTAAGACGTTTAGTTGGAAGGGTGTGTTGTCCTATGGCATGTTTATGGCTTTATGCCCATGTCCCCCATGGTATTTTTTCATGCATTGAGAGACTTTTTAGGCGTAATGGATATATTGGAGTTTTTACGTTTGACAAGGTTTATGTCATACATATCTGTTAGTATGTTCAGAATACTTCCTGAGTAAATACATTCGAATTGACCATTTTCAATTGTGCGAAAACCTGAACTGCAAGATGTCTAAAAACTCTTCTCTTTGCGACTTGTAAATGTATAATGCTGCAGCCTCTAGAAGTCTTCTGGTCTTATATACGGGAAGAAGCATCTATCTGGTTGAACAGAAAATAGCAAACTTAAGTATGCCGTAATGATTTGAGAACTACCAGAACTTTCTCCCATGAAATGTATTCGATTGGTATTTTGGCATTGACTACACAGGTGAGTGGAATTACATTGCTATTTTTAGTTCACTTTTTAAAGTGTTAATTGTTCAACTTTAAGTCTTAGATCCAGCAGGAATAAATTATCCATCTAAGCTAGTCTGTCTGTTGATACTGGCATATCATTAATATCTGGGTGACTGTACTGACACAGGGAATATATATATGAAAATGCATGTGGACTTCATTATGGTACCATATCAAATCTGTTTCCCATCTGCTTGTTGGGAAACCATGCTAAATGTGTCAATGTTTGTGAATGTATCAAAAGCTTACCTGTGATCACGTTGAAATAAAACAGACCTGGTGCTTGTAGGCCTTGTTAGGATGTTTAGGTTGTCATCGTAGGCAGAATATAAATATGGCTTCCATGCTACATGACTTGACCATTGTTGATCCATACAGTATCTATATAGAGTAGCCATGCACCTGTAGATATGAACGTATTTATAATCGTTAGTGGACTCGGGTCCAGGCCTTGCTGTAGGCCTACAAGCAAGCTAACTGGAGATGGACTTGGCTGATGTACATGTACATGTATCTGAACATGTAATTTATTATATTGAGAAATCCAATGTTAGGCAAGAAAACAGTATTGTATTCTGTCAACTGTTGAAATCGTGTGAGAAAATGAATATTCTGGGTTTGGAATATGACACAAATGATATAACACTCCCCAAAATCAGAGTCTTTACAGAGAAGATGAAAAAAAAAAAGCATCACCACACAAAAGTCCTTCGAAATGTAAACTTGTTAATGGAAATCATGGGTTTATTGATTACTAACTAGTTTTAAGCCACATGTCATTCAACCCTCATCGAGAATTCAGCCTTTTTTTTATGACTTTACACCCAATCTTTCGGCCCAACTGCAGTTGATTTGTTTCATAAATTGTCCAACTTTGGAAACCAGCATTCGAACATTGAAAGGCATCACCAGGTATCCCTTACAGAACTCTGATGTGTGAGAATTAGGGAGATGGCAGGGGGCGGGATGGGGGGGCGGCATTTAACATGGCCGGTATAGAGTTCAACCCCCCACCCCACTTTCAAATGTGCTCCGCGGCTCCTGGATGGTTGGGAGCAGAATAAGTCGCTGAAAACCAACAGAAATGTTCCACATATAGTCTCTCAGATCCAACTATTGGAATACCAGATAGAATAGTTATGGTGATATATAAACACATATCTTTGTTATAATGTTATGAATTATCAAAATTGTATAGATATAACTGTATAGCTGTAAATAAGCAAGAAATATTCACACGATCCAATCAGCCAAACGAATATTGAGCGGATTAGGTGCTACAATCCTCTATGTTAACGATGAGGTCCTGACTGGATTGGTCAAAATAAATAAATCACGAAATCAACTTCATGGTATCTGGCTTTTGTTATTCATGATTAACAACCATGACGTCGCCATGATTTCTTGAGTGGGGTTGTTTCTGATATGCTTACTCATTAGAGTGCACATTACTGTGCTGACCAACACAGGAAAATAACATATTATAATTTGTGGGAAGTTTCCACGGAATGTGGGCTTGTATGGGGCGCCGAAATTCCCCGGTGAAATTATATAAACCCCTCGGAAGACTCCGGTCCGACCAGTGGTTTTCTCTGGATGACAAAAAACAACAGATTTCTGATGATATATAGTTTTGTACTATATGCATTTTCGTACCAGCTTACAGCATTTCACGTAGTTTGTGAACTTGACCGGTAGAAGCTACCGGTCATGCCGGTGGTGGTAGGACAGTATGATAGTATAAACTGAAATTTGAAAACGCCTAGTATTCTCTCATACTGTCCTGGATCAGGATGACCTATCAAATTCTCACTAAAGTTGTGACAACGAAATTGGTTAACTGTCTCCAAACTAAAACGTACCCATCAAACTTGGGTTTCATGAAGTACGAGTCTATTGCAGTTATACAATCTTCCAATACTAAACCATATAGTCTGAAGTTATATAACTGTTTGTCACACATAGTTAGTTGTGTACGTAGATGTTTACAATACCTGACCTAAAAGGTCATGAAATGGAATCTTGGAAATCGTTTTGTCAAAACAAGTGGCACTGGAAATTAAACACATTTAAAATACGACTTCTAGTTTGCATGCACAAATTGCTGGGAAAGGTATGGTGGCTAAGAAGTCTACCTTTACGTGAAAGTATGGTGGCTAAGAAATCAATATTTCACAATATGGTTGGGCACTGAAGGGGGGTCGTTCACACCGAACGATCCCCCCCCCGTAACAGCGTAGCAGACGGCCAAGTTAACATGGCATCTTGCATCATAACTCCATATGCACAACTGAAGAGCTTTAAAGTGGCCACCTTGATTTTCATCAGTTCAGGGGCCGATTTCATGAAACCTCGCTTGACTTGACTTTCTCAAGGACGATTTTCGCACTTGACCAAGTGCACTTCAAAAAAATCTCAAGTTGTGTTTCACCAAACGTTTTTGACTGCACTTGGTTAAGTGATGTTTGAAGTGACCTTTTTGGAACTCTTTTGTGCGATTTGGTAATAAATAGTACCCCCGCAGAATCAAGTGTATGCTCAAAATACTTGATGCGCAGGAGCCGATCGGTAGAATTTCAGGTGTCAAATAAATATGTCTGTGCCATGTTTGGATCTATGAGATGAAGAACAATACCCATACGTACATTATGATGCATGGGCACATCCCACTTCGTATTGGTCATTTCAAGTACGGTTTTATTTCAAGTGCGTTTTTCAAGGGAGGGCCGACCACACTTGAACTCAAGTGCGATTTCAGGTTCAAGTGAACTTTCATGAAAAGCAAAAACTCAAGTCAGGGGATGTAGTAAATGATAGTCTACCAACCCGGGATACTTAATCATAGATCTCACTTCAGTACAGGGGGACGAGCCAGGGATATTTCTGGATGGGCAGTCAAGGAAGAAGTTTTCCTGACTGCACACCATAGGCTCATAACTTTCAAACCATGCCAGAGATCCGCAAACTTGAGAGAGCAAGCAGGATTTTCGAAAAATGGATTGGACAACATGGGAAACTAAGACAAATATCGCATTCAATGATTGGAGCTCAAAGCTTACCGAAAAATGATAAAGATATAGAAAATGTATATGTCAAATTTCGGCAGAATTGGCTGAAGAGAGAAACGAAATAAGTCTGTCCACATAGCAAGAGTAGATAGAAAGTAGGCGTCCTGGCTCAGGAGTACGTAGCAGTAGGTCAGCATGTGTCATAAGTATGTAGATCGAGATGACCTTCGTAAATAGGTTATTGGGTCGAGATGGTGTCATATGTCGGTTGAGATGACGTGATATTTAACTACATGTTGAGATGACGTCATAAGTAAGTATGTAGGTCGAGGTGACCTTTGTAACTAGGTTATTGGGTCGAGATGGCGTCCTATGTAGGTTGAGATGACCTTATAATAAACTTATATAGCTTGAGATGACATAAATAAGTTTGTAGGTTACCACGAATAGGTGGATATGATGTCATAACTAGGTTGATAGAACATTTCATTCTATGAATATTACTTGTAGTAGGAAGGAAAATTACATATTTCTGATCACCCATCATTTGACTTTACTATAAATACCATCAAGTGCGCATACACGTAATTTAACATCATTATAAATGCTGGAAAAATGTCCAGCACGTCTCACTTCCAGTTGAAATACTCCATACGATGGATCAATACGAAAGCACTATCATCTAACTAAAAGTTGCTCCTTTAGCCGCTGTTATTCTCATCATTATTCTAACACCCGTACAAACTAATTCCTCTTCATCAGGCATATTTCGCGCCATGAGATGGAGAATAGTGAGATCAGGAGAATTTCAAATAATGAAATCTTTAAATGGAATGAAGAACTCCATGAAGATCTCTTTATTAACCACTTTACATCTCGCTTAATATTGGTTATCTACATATAATTCATTGATTAGTTCATTGATAATCCAGGAGTACTAATACACAATCCGTCTACCTCTCATTCTTCGTGTACAATGTGAGTTCTTTAAACGATATCGATGTGCCTTGCCCCTTTTCGTTAGTTACAGACTCTAGGTAATCCACTTACTGAATAAATCGTAAAAACATCCTCATAGCCCATATTTTGGAGACAAATTCTTGATGAATATCACCGTCTAACGTTTCACTCCTTGATCACTGTACTTGCATCCTCGTCATCCTGGGACACCCTAGTTCAGGTTTCCCAAGTTCCCTAGTTCCAAGTTCCCAAGTTCCAAGTTCCAGCACCGTAGTTCCAAGCTCCAGTTCCCCCAAGCTCCCCCTACGAAGTTTCAAGCTCCAGTCCCCCCAAGCCCCACCTCCAAAGTTCAAAAGCTACAGTTCAAAAGCTCACAGATATTATACACATCTGGTTATTTAAGAGGCATAACACATATGCCATAGTTAATCAGCCCTTATTATAATGTTACTTATTATAATGTTACTGTCTAGCCTGTTCAACACATGTTTTGAATTGTTGTGGAGCTCACTGATTGTAGATTACAGATTAAAATAAGCCGCATCTAACACCTACTGGAACCAATTTTTGGGGGGATAAGAAGTTTGTGAAAACATCCTTCAGGATAGCACAGATCGCCAATAACTTTAAATGGAAGAAAGTCCTATCCATCCCCTGTAGAGGAACTTAGATTACACACTTCCGTCTTATAATTTTACAAGCGATCTGTTTCTTTTGTTGTGAAAGTTCGCTGGGATAGCTATGAGGTCACAGAAAGTGACCATCCTTCTCTCTCAAATTCAAATGCCCATCTTATCAGATTTTTGGGGGTAGGAAGACCGTGAATACGCGTCCGGATAGCTGTGGGATCAGGTAAAGTAAGTAAGGAGTAGAGGGGGTACATTACCATGCCTTTATGCAGAAATAATTGAATGATGTGCTAAATATTCTGTTGAAACAGAACTTTTTGAGCTATGTGTGTACTAACAAATGTAGTATCGTGGTATGATTTGACTGGGGCTATTTGGTCAACACATCGGCAATAAGCCGATGATACGCGACTGAACTTTCTTCTACAAACATGACAAATGCGACCGGTCATCAGATTTCTTGTATTCATCATATACCGGTCTTGTTCCCCTTATGATTCGGACTGTCGCATTGACCCTCTTGATCACTAGATACCGGTACCCCATATATATCGAATAACCGCAATTCACTTACACATCAGCACCCAAAATTAGGGGTATGTATGAATGGATGGCAATTAGTTTCATTTCAAAGATTTCTCAGTTATGTAATTCATATAATCGTCCGCATTGTTTCGATTTTTTACCCCTCGGCCAAAATTTGGCCGAAGGATAGTGTTGTCGTCATATCCGTCCGTCCGTCCATCACACCTTTCTCGTTACCCAGATATCTTTAGAACGGCTCACCCTAGGTACACCAAACTTGCAGTGTACATCCATATGCTCGTGACCCAGAACCCGAATGAATCTGGACCCGATTGTTTGGAAACCTTGGCGGCCATCTTTAATTTATGCAAAATCTTTAATGATGTATATCTCTGATACAATTTAATTGTATTTGTTCTATACGAAACTTGGTATACAGCATCGATGTATGAAGAGACTTGCATGAATGAATAACCATATCAGTCCCTCTGAGTGGCGGGAAGGATGGGTGGCCATCTTTAATTTATGCGACATCATTAATGCTGTTTATCTCTGATACCGTTCAAATGCTCGAAGTAAAATTTGGTATATATCATCGATGCATCAAGAGACTTATGTAATGAATACTGGTTTCTGTCATTGAATGGAAACCTTACGGGCCATTTCTAATTCTAACATTTTTGATAATCTGTATATTTGTCACTTGACAGCTTGGTGTTCCTGACACCTTGGTTCAAATTGAATAAATTATGAATGGCTGGCGCCCAGAGCCGAGGGGTTTTCAGATGCGCAGCTTCGTATTTCTATTTGTCGACTTTTGAAAATTTGAATTGTTTTGTACAGAGCCATGGACGTCCACCTATCGGTGGTCGCAACCGATCGGATGATTATGGCTTTCTGTGAAACCGAGCTGCATCAATAAAATTACATAATAGTTTACCGTTTGTGGCTGATGTGATGATTACAAACACGCCATGTAGTTCTGGTAAGCGAGAAGTTGATGACCCCCCCCCCCCCTCCATTCCCAACACACACAATTGGAGCCCCTGTACTATTAGAATTACACACATTGACAATAAACTGATTATATTCCTTGAGCAGATTACCGTGTTTACACAGGTTGTGGGGGACCTAGTGAGAATATGTACATAAGATAAGTCAAAGGCTGCCAGGTATCTAAATGACTGCACATGAAACAAAGTGATAATCCAGAATATAGACACAACATAACTTTGGTTGCGTAATAGTGATGGATATATGACAGTGCAGGTGGGGAATCCCTGAGAAGTAGACTCTGGACAGGAATTATCTAAATCAAATAATGGAATTTGCCTCATCAAAATGGACTTGAGAAATGGATGTAATAAAATTGCTTACAAACAAGATAAGGCTGATTCCTGATTGGATCCAGGGAAAGGTGCAGTAGTTTCATATCCGTGAATCAGAAAAAAGGCTTCATTTTCTGAAATTACACAGGAACTGAACACAAGGGATGTTGCAGATGTATAAAGGGTGTAACAAAGGCTAACAAGAGGAAACATAAGAGATTGATTCCGACTCTACATTTGTATGATTTATTTATCATTTCTGTATACCAGCATTGAGAGCGGAAAAATTTATATTCGAATCATTTTAAGTTTAAAGGGGCAAATGATCATGCCAACTTTCAGTTATTGGCCGGCAGGGATCTACATACAGAAAGGATATGCGACGTTTACAAAGAAATGTGTGTGAAGTTTAATAACTTTTTTAATCCATCTTATTTTTCTTCGAATTTACATTGTGCACTGTCAGCATCAAATATTGCCAATTTTATATGACAGATCAAATATTCTGCTTGGCTCAATTTCTATGCACACTTACCGCCGAACGGTAATGACCGGTTAAAAAAAAAGGCCGACCGATGCTAAAAATGTACCGAAACATATACAAGTATTGTAAAGAAATATTATTAGGCGACATGCCCTGTATTACGAAAGGTTTAGTACTAGATGTTGAACAGTATCGGTAGCGATCTTTCTGAAACCATGGAGCTTGTCATTTATTATCCCTCAAGCCTTTTTATCTGGGAGTAGTTGGGTCTGGGAGCTTTTGAACCGTAGCTTTTGAACTTTGGAGGTGGGGCTTGAGGGAACTGGAGCTTGAAACTTCGGAGGGGGAGCTTTGGGGAACTGGAGCTTGGAACTACAGAGCTGGAACTTGGAACTTGGGAACTTGGAACTAGGGAACTTGGGGAACTTGAAACTTGAACTAGGGTGTCCCCGTTATCCTTCACAAGCACTTCGTCCACAACATCCACCGCATGTTCGAAGGCGGACAATAGATCGGGGTTAAGGGTGAACTGCATGATGGATCCATTCAAACAACTCAACTGTGCAAAGAAGGGACGACGGCGCACGTAGATATCCTCACACAAATGGATGAAGTTACCGTTCAGTTCGGTTGGTAGCTCCTGACTTCAGTAGTGGAAGATACAAGTGCATTGGAGTGTTTTGAAGTTCAGTTTATTTATTTGTGATACTAGTGCATTGGAGGTTTTCAAGTTTAGTCTACTGATTTATTTTATTAAAGATGTAATCAGCCTCAAATCTGGGCTGAAATCGATGTCTCTCAAACTCGGCGAAAGTGACATATGTTACAACAGGTACAAAATGAAACACATTTGACCACAAAAAACTAAACTTGTTTTCACCATTCACGAGAAAATAGAAGGAGTTGATCTCTAAAAATAAACAGCATGGCATGCCGTTTATTTTTCCATGGCCGTGTTAACAAGCGTATACACGTATGTTGCATTCTACCAATCTACCATTCTACCGTACGCTATGCGACATCACCGAACCGTGGGCACGAGCCAATTCAATTCAATTAAATTTAATTTAATTTAATTTTTTTTATTCAATTCAATTCAATTCAATATTTTACCTGGTCCATGGCTGCAGCTGTGCAGCATTCAAATTCGTGAGCGTCGCTACGTCACTCATACGTCACGCAGTGACGTCATTTTCCTCTCCGCGTACAACACGCACTCAATGGCGAGACAGAAAAGCCGTCGAAGCGGACAGAGTTACAAATTTCTCTGACAAGATATTGTTGCATTCGTTGTATATGACGATCCCACTATCGTCAAATATAATACATGTGATGCTTTGGTAATCTTCCCTGCTGAAAAAACGCACAGGGGAGAGGTTACAAAATCCATCCATTTTGAGGCTGATTACATCTTTAAGCATAAATAGGGTATTGAGATAGTTGTCTTATAGTGTGGTGACAAAGACAGACATGTGGCTGTCGCCATCGGGACCCCTCGGGCCGGGCCCAGAGCAATTGTGGAAATAATGTTTCTGACCCCAACAACTCACATATTTGGGGTGGGCATAATTTTACCTGTATGATATAGATCATAGACAGACAAAACAATATAGCAATAGAGCAGTGATTACCTATAGTAGATGTAATCGAACGATTACTGTCTATTCACAGCAATCCACACAGGTTTGTGTGAACTCCTGAAAAACATCCCATGGCACCGACTTTCAATAGGCTTCTGGTACTGGCTGTATTAAACAACTGTATGAAGTTTCATTGTTGTGAGTGAAGGACTTTTTGAGATAATGTGTTTACAAGGACATGGACCAACAGACATGTATAAAGGGGCAGAACTCCTGAAAAACACATCCGATTACACCGACTTTCAATAGGCTTCTGGTACTGGCTGTATTAAACAACCGTATGAAGTTTCATTGTTGTGAGTGAAGGACTTTTTGAGATAATGTGTTTACAAGGATAAAAACAGCCAGACATGTATAAAGGGGCATAACTCCTGAAAAACACATCCAATGGCACCGACTTTCAATAGGCTTCTGGTACTGGCTGTATTAATCAACTGTATGAAGTTTCATTGTTGTAAGTGAAGGACTTTTTGAGATAATGTGTTTACAATGATATGATGGACAGACGGACGGACAGACGACGGAGGCAACGACAATACCGCTCGGGCAGAATCTGCCCGAGGGGTAAAAAGGAAGTTTTTCACTCATTTGGAAGAGAAAAGAAGCGTGAAGTGGAACTCATTGGAAGAGGATATAACAGTCAGCTGGGAACATTGGAACTCTTATATGTGCAGATAATGGAATGAACAATCATACAAGTTTTGGAGAAGTGACCAGAGGGATTAACTGCACAGGACTCGGTGATATCGTTTTGAATTGTTGGCATGTTAAAGTAGAGAACAGACATACTAATAACAGTTGAGAATAGAATAGGTTTACTAATTATACGAATGCATTCGCTAATATATTTTGTAGTTACTGGTCTTTTTTTTCCAGATCTACAGCCATTATTTTACTTCGCATATATCCTAGGTTTAGTTGAATATATTCTATTATCAGACACAAGGAATTGTTAGCGGTCTAGCGTTTGATCTCACGAAGCATCAAAGGTTGCATATCTAAAAATTTAAAAGTAAGATTAGAATAGGGATCAAAGTGCATCTGATATTACTGATAATATTGATTCGTCCCCAAGGTGAAGATATATTGACTGAGTAGATATCTGGTAGGAATTTGATGAATGTATAGATATTCAAGGGCTGATATATTGGTCGGCCAAGAGAAGAACATCTTTAAGCACACTGAGTGATTTTATAGTCAAATTGGAGCCTATTCCATTTTGAGTGGGAGGTGCAGTTGACATCTAAAGAAATTCACATCAAGAGACTGAAACTCTTTGATATTTTACCTGGTCCATGTGTCTGAGGGTAGATTTATTGCCCTGAGATGGCCTTAGTGGCCTGTTAATGGGCAAGGAGGAAATACTTGTTGGGTGTCTCATCCGGTGGCAATTAATATCTTGGACTGGACACAGAGTGGGTCATTAGGCAGGAGAACATTTCAACATCATGGCCATGTAGAATATATAGCCCTGCTGGTCAGATAATTTGGAAGATATAGTGTTGTATTTACATATATAGAGTACACATATAGAGTATACAGACAAGACATGTGTATATATGAGGACGGCTAACAACTGAGTTTGGACTAGCTATAGGTAACATCACAAAACTACTTTCTATATATCTCAAAAATAAACAACCAGAGCAGTTTGTCTTAACTGGGGGCTTCTACTTAAATTGAATTATTCTAAGTATAGAGCAGTATTTAGGCAAAGACAGACACGGTATATTTGTTCTCGGTGATACGGGTTTAAATTGTTGGCATGGTTTAAATATAGAAAAATATAGAACAAACATATTAATAACAGCTTAGAAAGTAGAACAGATATATTAAGTATATATGATTGCATACGTAAATTTAAGCTATTGATTTTGTTTCAGTTCTTCAACTCGCACACACTAGATTTAGTGAAATATACTCTTAGTGACAGACGCATGTATTGTTGATGGTAATGTTTTATATATATATGCAAATTAAAACAAACAAACCAAAAGAAAAAATAAAAGACAGGATGATAATTTGGGAATGTGCTTAATTTAGGGTGACACGGGATGATGCCATAGGGGTGGCATGCAGGCAAAGATTTGATGGTTAACCGGGCATATGGATATAGTTAGGTAGAAGGGTGTGGAACTGTTAAGTGGACATTTAAAGGGGGAAAGGCCCCATAAAAGTTGCTCAGCCAGGAAGTCGTATTTCATGGGCTATGTCATCTGAGGGTTAGAGGTCAACGCACAAGCTGAACTGTCCTGACCAGCTCACAGAATAATATGGAATAAAGTGTAGGTGACATCTCTCACAGTAATATATCTGGGGAGATATATTTTATTGCCTCCAGGGTGAGGGCTATTTATCTGGATTAATTGGTTTTCTGGCTGGGATCTGTTGACACCAGAGCTGTGCAAAGATAGGGAAAGTCTGGACTAGATCTTATAGATTCTTAAAGATACATTAATCTTGTATTCTTGGGGAGACTCCACATACTCTGGAATTTTAAATGATTCCAGCACAGATTAGGAATTAAACAGGCTATAGTTATACATTGGTGTATGTAGAAACATGATTATATGTGAATTCAGTGAACAATGATTAGTTGCCCTGTTAGTCTATGAGTGGATCATGTTGTTGTTTTGAAAACCTACACAAGGTACTAAAATATAATGGGAGACTGAGGAGCCACACAAGTATGGTATAACTATATATAAATTTATTGACATATATTCAGTGGTATATTAAAAGAACTGAACAATTTATAAACAAGATAACGGGGTATACATAGTGTGACTCAATATGGAGATAGCGGACGAAGATGAGGAGATAGAGAGGCAATGGTTAGATACGATGGAAGAAAAATGTCTGAGTGAGGGGGATGGTGCCAGTTCAGAAGATGAGAGCGTTGATTACCATTGTTCGACCTGCGGGTCTAGTATGACCATGTTAGATGATGAAGACATAGTCGAGAAGGGGGGTATATATGATTTGATATGCCTGAAATGTCGAGTAGCAGGACTCGAGGATGAGATACGAGGGTATAGAGAAGATAGGGAAAAGATGCAAATGTGGGTGGAGTCAATAATTGAAGTTTTACAGGAAATTGTGGGAGAGGGAACAGATGTGATGGACATGGTACAACAGAGATTAAATATTAGAGTTGGGGAGAGAGTCCAAACAACTGGGACAGGTAAACAGAAGCAAGCTGAAGGGTGGAGAAGGATAGAGCCTGTAAGAAAAGAAAGATGCGATAACAGCACTAGCAAAGAGATCCTGGAAGTAGGCACGTGTGAAGATTGTCTCAGTGGAGATGAGGGGTTTAATGAAGCTGCGATAGTACTGGAAGCGGCACACTTTGGGGGAATAACCGATGTGAAGACACAAATAGAAAGGGTGGAGGAACAAATGGAGCAAATGGGAGAGTTAAAAGTTATTAACGGCGAGAAAAATCTTCCGAAAAAGAAAGTCCCGGTAGTAGCAGTGATAGGGGATTCTATTGTTCGGCCAATCAGAGAAGGCTTACAGAGTATGTTGGGGAACAATTTGAATGTTAGAGTTCAAAGCATGCCAGGGTTTAATTTGAAGCATATACGTTGTGAGATGGGGCCAGCAGTAGAGAAACTGGTGGGAGACGATATGTTGGAATGCCTAGTGATTCATGGGGGGACAAATTATGTAACAGCAGAGGGAGTACCCATAGAGTTAATTGTGGCTGAAATGAGGAAAACAATGTTCTTGGCAGAAGAATTATTTGGAGAAATACCACGGGTGATATCGGGTTTGTTACCACGGACACGTGATGGAGAAAGGGTGAATACTGATATAAGAAGGCTAAACCAGCGTTTAGAGATAGCGGCGGACGAAATGGGGTGGGGATTTTGCAGACACACTGATTTCTGGAAAAAGGGATGTCCAGTGAGGATCGGGGGGGTTTTGAGAGATGGACTCCATTTGGATGAGCAGGGACAAGGTCTTGAACATTTTGTAAGAGGGTTAGGGAACACAGTAGAGACGGAAATACAAATGCCAAAAACACATTTAAACTGATCTCGGGTCCTGGGGTGGGGGGTGGGGATGTTGTCGTAAGACGGAGGAGAAAATACGGCAGAACAAGAAGGACCCGTACAAAGAAACGTCGCAACAGATGGAAAGTGGACTTTGCTAATGTAAATGGATTGGGAATGACACAGGGTGTTGTGGCTAAATATGGCAAGTTGGGAGAGGTGGTGGAGATAGTAGAACTGGAAAAATTGGATGTAGTGGGTATGGTGGAGACACATAAATATAAAGGGACGTCTGCAATTAAGATCCAGGGATATGATTGTTTTGAGGGCAGACGACAACAGCAAGCCAGTACAGGGGCCGGTGGCATTGCGCTTGCGGTGAAGAAGTGCCGGCAAGGTTTTCAGCTGAAGATGGAAGACCTGGGTCTAGTCATTGGTGCAGAATGGGAATGGCTAGTTGACGATGTGATATGGATATCGGCACAGCAAGGAGCTGACAGGGGCTGGAATGATAGGTTATATGATCTATTGGTGGCGCAGATGACAAGATTAAAGCAGCTTGGATATAAAGTGGTTTTGCTGGGAGATTTTAACGGGCATGTTGGAGATAAAGAGGGGGAAGGTATACATGGAAACAAACCTGGTGTTAACCGCAATGGGACGAGAATATTAGAGATAGAGAAAACATTTGAGTTATATATAATGAATAGATCACCAAAATGTTCAGGGCTCTGGACACGAGAGAGGGCGGGGTGTAAGACAGTAGTGGATTACATTCTGCTACAGCACACAGAACTGGATAAAGTGAGATATATGGTGATTGATGATATTCAAAATTATGATGTAGACAGTGATCATAACTGGGTTATGATGGAAATGGAACAGAGGGTTCAAGGAGGGGAAAACATCAGTAGAAACCAGTTCAAGTGGGTGATGAATGAAGACACTGAATGGAAAACATTTCGAAAAAATATAGAGCAAGAATTCAGTGATTGGGAAGTGCAGGTTAGAGAATGTACGACAGGACTTGCAGAAATGTTCAATAAACGGCTCATTGCAGCTACGGAAGGGGTCATCCCATGGGTGAGATGGAATAGTGGAAGTAGATTAGAAAATACAGAAATTCGGGAGGCGAGGCGGAAAAGGCGCTGTGCAAGACAAGAGTTTAATATGGCCTTGATAAGTGAGGGAGGAAGGAAAGAGGAGCTAGTGAGTGAAGCAAAGAAGGAGTATGAGCAGGCTAGGAGAGAGGTGAAGGAGTTGACACAATGCATGATTAGACTACATAATCAGGATGTAGTACATAGAATTGATAGAGAGGGAAAGGAAGGTAGCAGAACATTTTGGAAGTTGGTTAACCATAAGAGGAAACAAGAGGTATCCGGCGTCTTGAAGACTGGGGAGGGTGGGATTACCACGGATAGAAATGTACTAGCCGCCATGATAGGGAAGAAATGGGGGGAAATTGCCACAGAACATAGTGGAAGGGAAGTGGATAGGGATATACTGGAAAACATCAGGAAGGAAGAGAGGCTTAGCGCCGAAGAAGAAATTGCAGACAGCGATGGTCTAACGGGACAAATTGAGATCAAAGAAATAAGGCAGGTGGTGAAAGACATAAAGAGAGGAAAGGCTATGGGAGAAGATAATATTCCAAACGAGTTTATGAAAGAGGGAGGTGTGCGAATACTCGAATGTTTGAGATTGTTATTTTGTCGGATATGGGAAACTGAGGTAATCCCGGTGGTTTGGAAGACAACAAGGACTACATTGTTGCACAAGAGTGGTGACACGAGGTTATTAGATAATTACAGAGGAATAGCTGTAGCGAGTAATGTAGGAAAAGTGTTTACCAAGATTTTGGGAGTAAGGCTCCAGAGAGATGTGGAGAGTAGAGGTCTTTTGGGAGAGATACAGGCGGGTTTTAGGAAAGGCAGGATGTGTCAAGATAACCTCTACGGGCTCACTCAAATTTTGAAGCAAAAAAGGAATCATAAACAGGGATGCTGTGTGGCCTTTCTAGACATTAAGAAAGCATATGATAGAGTGTGGAGGGAGGCACTCTGGGCTGCCTTGGAAGGCCTGGGTTATGGAGGCAAGATACTACACATACTCAAGGATTTATATGCTGGAGTCCGTTTCAAAGTTGTATTTGGGGAGATAGAAACGGATTATATAGATCTGAGGGAAGGATTAAAGCAGGGGTGTGTGTTGTCACCGTTACTCTTTGCGATATATTTAGCGGAGCTAGGAAGACGACTTGAAGGATGCGGGTGGGGTGTGAATCTCGGGAAGCGAATCAATCCTGGGTTGTTTTTTGCGGATGATATAGTTTTATTTGCGAAAACAAGGAAAGAATTACAGTTTATCTTGGATATAGTGGGGAAGTTTGGATTTGAAAGGAAGATAATCTACAGCCCAACAAAGAGTTGCGTCATGGTTAGTAGTCAGGTTAAACCAGGAGGGGACAACTGGCAACTTGGGAAGATAAGTCTGGAGGAGGCGGAAGAACATGTCATGAAGATAGGAGAGGCGGATGAAAATAAGTACCTAGGAATTAGAATGAAGTTAAAAGGACAAATTGTCAGGGTGCAAAAGCAAGAGATGATTGGAAAGGCAAAGAGAATGTTGGGGATAGTCAAGGCCATAAGTACCAGTGCATGTAACCGAAGTATGTGCGCAAGAATATTGTGGGAGAGAGTTGCAGTTCCTACAATTTTATATGGGGTAGAAATAGTGGAACTTGATGGGAAAACGCTGGCAGTATTGGATTTGGTGGAACTACAGGCAGGGAGATGGATACTAGGGGTGAACCGTATGACTGCAATAGAAGCTATTTATGGAGAACTTGGTTGGAGCAGAATGGCTGACAAAGTAGGAATATTGAAGTTAAACTACTATGGGCGTCTTGTTGGAATGGAGGGGGATAGATGGGCAAAAACTGCTTGGGAGGAAGGTCTCAAAACAGAGAAACAGACTGGGTGGTTCAAGGAAGTAGAAGCGATTAGCACAAACTATGATGTTAACCTAATTGAAACCGGAAACAGCGAGAGAAGATGGAAAAAAATGGTTTCTGTTAAAGTGGATGAAAAGTGGGTAGAAGAGTGGAAAGATGGGATGGAAACTAAGTCATCGTTGTTTATATATAAGAAGAAAGAGGGTCCATGGAAAGAGAGATATGTAGACTGGGCGGGTGATTTTTCTTGGCTGGCGAAGGCTAGGACAGGGTCGTTGGTCACAAGGAATAGGATGAAACGAAGTCTGGAAGAGAAAAGGTGTAAAACGTGCGGGGTGATGGAAGATCTGAAACATGCCTTGTTATATTGTTGAAGGTACAGGGCAAGGAGGGACGAGTTGAGGGGTCAGTTGATAGCTTCACATAATGAAATTAGATGGGGAATGATAAGTGGGGATGATGAAGACCTGGCCTTATCAGACTTGTTGGGTCTTGGTGGTAATACTTTGGATAAGACGTATCGTATCCAACTTTGTGCAGGATGTGTGGACCATTAGAGCGGATATTGAGGGGTTGGGGGAGGCAGAACTGCTGTAGAATGTTAATGTGACAAGACTTTACACTGGGTGCAATGTGAAGGATTACTGTGTGAAATGGCTCAACAGTGGAAAGCTGGAGAGGACGGGGAGCAATAGGATACTTAAAAATGTAGGGCACAAGGATGAGGATTACTAGGGTGTTGGGGGCAGGAACAATTATTTAAAGGAAGTGGGTTGGAGAAAAATTCGATGGGTGATATAGTAAATGCTGAGTGAATGAGGGAGGATGAGTGGCTATTGGGAGATTTAATTATGAGTGTCCATGGTGATAATTAATCAAAGTTGCCACTAAGAATCGGTCCGAGAAGAGAGAATGAGGGGGCTTGACAGATGGATATATTATGTGATACTTCTGTAGTTATGGGAATTAAGAGAGGGTATAGTGTGTAATAGGAATGTGGGGATTAAACAGTGTCTATGTGACACTGTTAAGAGGGATCATGTGTAGGGCGGGTTGGGGGAAACGGGTTGCACGGCGTGTTCGCACGACCTGTGCCCATCGCGGTGCGATGGAGTGCCCAAGTACATCCATCCATCCATCCATCCATACTCTCAACACTATCATTATTATACACAAAGTGTGTTCACATAAACTGAAGCGGGTACCAGAAAGCTTAGAATGGAAAGTTATTTAACTTTGCACATGGCCTGTACAATGTACACAAGTTAACATCAGTACCAATCTCAATGCTAAATAACAGTACAAAGTTTATCTGTGCTGCGCTCTGGCAGTATCAATCGTCAACACCATTCATAAAACAAGTACAAACATCATATTTACCTAATCTAATAAACTTCTGGGATACAAATGGCAGGCCTTCATTCCCCGAGATTCTAGCACATTGTCTAATGCTGTACAGAGATGCGGACAAGATCTCGGTCAAGTCTGGATAACAGGTGCAGGTCACTAGGGGCAACCGCAGGCTGGCAGGCCACGAATACCAGGAGGCTCTCTACAGGGCCCCTAGCATGTCATTAAACACCCTCCAGTGTACATAAACTGCCCGTCACAAATATAAACTAAGCAAGTCCATGCCTTCATTGTATAGGGCGCATGCTTTATTTACAGTGCATTGAAACCATACGTAAACAGGATACATAAACTTGTACTTTGACAACACATCGGATATGGTAATCACTGTCAATGGTGCAACATCATCATCAGTAAGTAGTCCTTGCAGCAACGAACAGACTTAAGAATCAGCACTGGCACCACCAATCATTCAACTGCCTGGTAACAATACCCTCCCCGTCTGGTATCTTCAACTGAAACACATTGTTATACCTGTATACCAAGTTTCACAATCCATTACTGTGCATGTGAAATTTGGCTCCTTTCAGAGAATTGGAGCGATATGCAAGAGTACAACAATAGTTAATGGAAGAACTTGCTATCACTTAGATATAGCATTAATATAGCCACCTCATTAGCGACTGCCTCAGGACCCTTGGTCCTCTGGTATTACATTGTGTATATTTTTGGGGATTTTGGAATTGACAAGTAGTAGGAAGAGAGCAAATTCATTTGTGAAATTT
This sequence comes from Hanleya hanleyi, assembly GCA_036873755.1. Taxonomy (NCBI): domain Eukaryota; kingdom Metazoa; phylum Mollusca; class Polyplacophora; order Lepidopleurida; family Hanleyidae; genus Hanleya; species Hanleya hanleyi. The sequence continues at coordinate 43,282 of JAVTVY010014406.1, forward strand.
TGGTTGAGGCGTGAGGCTGGTGGCGTGACGATGACGTCACATCCGGCCACGTGACCTCCGGGTTACGTCAGGGTCAAAAGTCACATCCGGGTCACGTAACTTCCTGTGACGTCACTCCCGGTGACGTGACGGCCCAGCAAGAGTTATCTGCCCCTACATAATACCCTATTGACTTCCAATGTTAATCTACGGGGATTGAATGTATTGTATTGGGGTGGTCATTTTTTTTCTTGATTATTTTACTATGGGTTGTGGTACCTTGTTTTCTTTGTCTCGCGATGTAGAACACGATGAAAGGGGCCTCGAGGCTAGGTGCTGACTTTCGCTAAGAAGTGCAGACAGGTCTGGGGTGGACATGTTAGGTCCTATCTGGCGCAGTGGACAATGTTAATCACAATGGGGAACCCACTCATGGACATACCTTGACTTTTTTTTTAAAAGTGCTGATGACGCATGCGCAGTAGGCAGGCAGATCGAGGTGGACGTTTTGGGATCTTAGGTTGACCCATATGGTCCGATTGGGTTGTGTGAGGTATCAGTTTGAAGCCTTCGTGGGGGAGCGTCCAACTGGAGGGGTGTGGGGTGGGGATACCGTCTATCTGTACATTCGTAGTAGAGAAAGGGTATTTGATTGGAAGCTCTCGTTGAGGAGCGTCCGACTGGGCTAATGTGTCGTCCGTTTTCAACATTCTGTACATGCGCAGACAGGGATTGGTTTTGGACGTTTTGGGGTCGAGGTGTATGGAAGGCAGCAGGGGACAAAAATCGACATTTGGTGTAAACACACATTATTAGCCAATCACAGAGCTGTTTGACATTAATTATTATCTGTCTACATACAATTTAATTCGATATCATATCAAATTATTTTATATTCGAATACATATTATTTAGATACTGCATCAAATATTTCGATGCTGCATCAAAATAATTTGAATCCGCATTTGAATCATTTAGATACTGTATTGAATAAGTTTGTATCCGTATACATATTATTTAGATATGGTATCCCAATATTTCAAATGCGGTTGGCCACGGAGGACAAAAATGGCTATTTGATGCAGGTACATTTTAGTGAATCAGATAGCAGTTTTATGTATAGATATGAGATAATTTGATCCAATATAGTAATTATATCGTATCCATTTGATCCTATATAGTAATCAATTCGATCCTATATCGAAATCATATATGTCATACATAATTCATTCAATCACAACCACTGGAAACATGTTTGACCGTAATCGCTTCCGCCACAAAATGTTCTGTTTCCCGTAGAAATAGCGCAACCAATGACAACGTGCGTTACAGATTCCACGCGTGGCCATATGTGACACCGAGCCATTTTTCAACACCCATTTTCGGCACGGAAAGGCTGAAATATGTCTCGTATAGACAGGGAGCAATTTCTGAATAGCTTCAGAAGAGATGTGAACGACTGTGTGCGACTGATGAACACAGACACCCCTGCACACAGCCATTTCCAGCCACGATGCGCGACAAACTGTTGCATAAAAGTTTATTCTATTGGCTGTAGTGATTATAGGAGCGGAAGTGATTTTTTGTGTTTATAATTCCGACGATTTCATTGGTTCAATACGATGCTATATCGAAATATAGAATAGAATAGAATAGAATAGAATTTATTAACCAATCAGGTGCCCACGTGGAGCGTACAATCAATACCCCTCCCCCCTTTCTTTGATACAATTGATTCAAACAAACATGTACAACACACAATAAAGTTACAAATTTCTCGAACACTGAGATCTGTTTACCATTATGAGGATCAAAGGCTAACTAGCGTTTATGAGACATGTTATTATATAATACATGTACAAATAAAGCTACCCGGAAAGTTCAGACTCACGTCGCAAGACCATAACATGACAAATAAATTTTGATAGTGCAAAACACACCTCAGAGTTACCACTGCTAAGCAGCCAGATAAACTGGTTTGGGGACGACAACAAGTTAAAATTTGCACAAGATTTGCTTGCTGTTTCGTTTAAAGAAAGGCGAATATTACTATATTTATTACAATTAATTAATACATGAAATTCATCTTCGATCTCATTTGGACAGAAGGAACAAGTTCTATCGTTAATAGGTGTATTATTATACCGCCCATGTTCTATAGATAATCTATGACAGCTTAGCCTGAATCTAGATAATTCCTGTCTATATTCAGCACACTTAATAGTATTAAGATAGGTTTCCCTATGAAAATGAGACTTAAAAAGTTGATAGGTCCTAAGTTTCACACCGGAGAACTGATTATGAAACTGTTTCACATCTGTAAGCATATTAGCACAAGAATTAGAGAGTTCAATTTTACATTTCCATAAATAACGATATTTCTCCGCTAGACAACGTGATACTTGTTTCGATAAGCACTTAGGACTTATACAAACATTTCTAGGGGATAAATGAGATATATTCAATATAATAAGATACCATATCTAAATAGTATGTATACGGATACAAAATGACTCGATACAGTATCTAAATCATCTGCAATACAAATTAATTTGATATAGTATTGAAATATTCGATGCAGTATCTAAACAATATGTATACATATACGAATATGTACAAATTAATTTGATATAGCATTGAATTATTCAAGGCAGTATCTAAACAATATGTATACGGATATAAAATAATTCGATATAATATCGAATTAAATTGTATGCGGATGCAAAATAATGAATGTCAACACATAAAAAAGCTCTGTGATTGGTTAAGAATATGTGTCTATATAAATAACGATCTTTGTCCTCTACGGCCAACCATAAAGGTGGACCCATAGTGGTCGGATTGAGTTGTGGAGGGTATCAGTTTGAAACTCTCATGAGGTAGCGTCCGACTGGGCTGATGTGGAGTAAAAGTAGCGCAATGGTGCGCATGCACAGGCAGGGAATGGTTGGGGGAAGGGTATTGGACGTTTTCGGTGTCGACGTGGGCCCATATAAAAGAATTCGGTACGATATCGAATTAAATTGTATGTAGAGTTAATAAAAGAAAGAAACTTTTTGAAACATATATATATATATATATATATATATATATATATATTATGTTTTGCCTCTTTTATTGTCTGTAATAATACGGGATATACTGTCAATGATGCATTGGAATCCGTCGATTGTTATATAGCCATGTATACTGTTGCTTAGACTACAGTATTCAAGTCAATATTACATGTGTGTATATATAAATAGCCGTATTTATCGAATAAAGCTTTGATAAACCGTCGAGACACGGTGAAACTAGTTAGCCAGAAATCAAACCAGTCGACTTCGTCATGATTTTTTAACGATATTATATTTGCCGCACACAAAGGCAGTTTCGCTGGTCCCATGGGTATACCCGATGTGTCGTGCTTAAGCGTTCCTTGGCCCTCATTCACTTTCCTTACAAATCTGTCACGTGTTAGAAAGATTCGAAATATTGAAAAAATTATGAAACGCAAATTTACCTGTCGCAATTTTGAAACTACACACGAGGCTGTACTCAACGGAATTTACCAACGAATGGCCAGTGTTAAGTTAAATATGATACGCTAGGAAAGTTTTAGCACTTATTTTTGTGTGATTCTGAAGCTAACGAGAAAGTTCATAAAAAACCCCAACTTAATATAAACTTAATTCTAGGTGGCCATCGTTCATGGCCATTTTGAGTTCTTCAACGTGATATTTTTTAGCAACACCGGGTATCGTAATCGGAAGGATCGAATTGACCTCAACACATCATCTGACTATTTGTAACGAAAAGTGCCTGTGTGTTTTAGAATTTCCCATATCTCCACTTTCCCATAATGCAATGTGAGGGTATGTCTGGCAGTATGAGCTATACAATCTGATACTACCAGAATGTAGTTATGCTAACGTTGACTTTGCTACATGTATGTAGTGGCGTACATGTATGTACATTATCATTGGAAAATTACTGGGTCGAAATCCACATAATTTGGACAACAATTACTATTCCATCTCATAAATAGCACAGGCACACCATCTAATCATATGAAACATGTGCACCAAGTTTCATAATCATCCAATGAAACCTGACAAATTCAGTTAACTTTTCAGTACATATTTGTCTAACAAAAAACTTATAATTAGCAAATTACTGTGTCCAAAACCACATAATTTGGACACAAAATACTATTTTGTCTTGTAAATAGCACCGGCACACCCTCTGATCATAAGACACATGTGTACCAATAATCATCCAGAAACATCTGACAACTTCAGCAAATTTTCAATATACAGGTGTACATATACACCTTTGCTAAATAAAAAAACATATTTTTTGCCATAATTTAGAAAAAAATAAATATTTCATCTCATAAATAGCACATGCACATCCTTTAATCACAAGAAACATGTGTACCAAGTTACATCATCATCCAGAAAAATCTGACAACTTCAGAAAACTTTCTATGTACACTTTTGAAAACAAAAAGCCTTATCATTTTCCATAATTTGGATAAAAGTTATTATTTTGTCTCACAAGTGGGAAAGGTACATCCTATAAGCATAAGAAACATGTGTACAAAGTTTAGTACTCATCCACTGACAGCTGATAACTGCAGCAAACTTTCTATGTACAGGTATACATGTACACTTTTGCTACACAAAAATCCGTATCATTTCCCAATTTGGACAAAAATTAATATTTTATCATATAAGTAGCACAGATAATTCCTTTAACCATAAGAAACATGTATATCAGTGCAAGTTTCATAATCATCCCGTGACAGCTGACAACTGCATAAACTTTCTATGTACAGGTATACATGTGCAATTTTGCTTAACAAAAAACCTTATCATTAGATTCCAACATTTGAGCGGCCCTACAATTCCCTGGGCTAGTGCCATAGCACCCCCAACCCCCGCCCTAGTGGAATACCTACCAAAATGTGCAAAACTATATGCGCATATCACACATTTGTTGAGAGATGGTATTATACAAGCGGTCCGCCAAATCCGGGTACATGTAGGTGAGTGAGTGAGTAGGATTTAACGTCGTTTTCAACATTGTTTCAGTCATATCACGACGGTACATTTAGGTCACAGCATAGATAGGACTAGAACTTTTTAACCTATGAGATCTAGATAGGACCCAAATTTTTCTTTTTGGTTTTAACATCAGGGGACCAAGGATTTGTTTTGATGATTTTCTTTGTTGCACCGGCCCTACCCCATCGATAAATTTTGCATGGTCCCTAGGGCGATAGCAGGACGGTACGACATGGCAGATATCAGCTCCCATATAAAACACTATGAATCATCGGTAGCAGTAAATTGATGGGATGTAATACATCCTGTTATTTGTTGACAGAATGTCGAGCAAACGTCCACTAACTCGATACCGGTGTATGCTATTAAATGATGTATACATACGGTTTTAATCGGGGCATCGGTAAAGGTGTATACCGGTGTATTTCCTCTTGAAATTCTGTCCGATCTTTGTTGCACCGGCCCTACCCCATCGATAAATTTTGCATGGTCCCTAGGGCGATAGCAGGATGGTACGACATGGCAGATATCAGCTCCCATATAAAACACTATGAATCATCGGTAGCAGTAAATTGATGGGATGTAATACATCCTGTTATTTGTTGAGAGAATGTCGAACAAACGTCCACTAACTCGATACCGGTGTATGCTATTAAATGATGTATACATACGGTTTTAATCGGGGCATCGGTAAAGGTGTATACCGGTGTATTTCCTCTTGAAATTCTGTCCGATCTGCCGGTGGTAGTAAACAAACTTTAAATATTTAGAACTCAATTCTCCCAGCGTACTCAGTGTTTGTAAAGCAGATAAAAGTTCTTTTGTAATATATAGGTCAACATGTAGGTACATATGAGCATACATACTGCAGAATGTATACGCCGGGTTAAGTAGCCCAGTCTTCCGGACCGGACCTCGCTGCCTCGCAAGCCGTTTGACTATTTATTCAGTATTTGGTGATATCATCAAATACTTGCGAATATCTTCAAATCATTTGATGATATCATTAAACATTTGCTGGTGTCATGAGATATTTGCTGATATCAGCAAATATTTGCTAATATCAACAATTTGCTGATATCAGAAAATCATTTGATGATATCAGCAAATGATTTGCTGATATCACCATATGATTTGATGATATCAACAAATGCTTTATATTTGATGATATCATTAAACATGATGAAATGTCAAAGTAGGAATCATAACAGGGAAGGCTCCCTGTTCAGAACGAGAATAAACCTCCTCACAGCGCATGTTCCGTTTCACAGGCTCGCTCCATTATTTTCCATTAAGGTGCAGAAATATGAAAATATTGCCTTGTTTTGAGGGGAATATGCAGTTTCGTTGCCCCGAGGTTGTGCATAGGCGAGGGCAATATGCACAGCCGACTCTGTGCCAATCTATTATCTCTCCATTAGCTTTGAAAAAGTTGGAAGTATCTCCAACGAAACGTCAGCTCCACAGCAATAATGAAGTTGTTATCCATAGAATAGCCTTGTGTTATTATCTCTCGAGCAAAATAATGTTTTTATGTTTATTTTGTAAGAGCGCAATCCTTCTGAGTTGATTGCTTTCAGTGGGCAATCGCCAGCAACATTATTTTTCATGCACGAGATTCCACTGATTCGAAGCTGCTTCACTACTATCGATGCCGCTTGTTAGTTACTCCAATAATGTGCTTGGGTACGATTCTACTTACAATTAAATGGAAGGGGAGGGGGGAGATAATTTATTTCTGCTGTGTTCTCCAGCTAAAATCAACTCGACGAACTGCTCCGTGATCGGCTGTTTGCAGCGCAACTGAGATTTTGATTGAAATTGTAGTTTAAGGGCCGCTTCCCATACGGATTTCGCGGCCCATCAACTCAATGTTTTATTTAAATTTCACGGTACATTTCTTTGTTAATTTGAGATCTTTTGCAGCGCTAGATATTAAAATAAATAATTAAATAATGAATAACAATAACAATGAGGAAGTATAAATACTAGTAGAGAAGAGTCGCTATGTACAAGTCGTTAAGTCTGTTATTGGTTTTTATACTGGAAAATATTTGTTATAATCGCGTGGATGATTCCTTTGTCTCAGTACCCCATAGTACGCACAAAGCCGTCCAGAAAAAACTGGGAGAACCAGGGCGTTTTCAGGATTCTTCGAGACGACTTCCCTAACGACGCCCTTGGGAACAGGGTGGGTCCTTCCAGAAATCTGTGCCTGTAACAATTGCTTGGAGTGTGTAGTGGGATACAGAACGGCAGGTCTACGTCCTATATTACGTGAAAGTCAAAGGATCATATTCTGTGTTGAGGTGTCAGTTCGGTAACATCTAAGTGGTAGCGTGTCCGGTGGGGTCTAGGGTCGAGTATTCTGATTCTGGGTGTTCTTGCTATGCGGCGTTGTCACTCAAGGCGCTGTAGGTATTCTTGTAATCGTCATCCGTCTTCTGTTTCAGGTCTTGTCCAACTCGTCTGTGGTCTTCGGTGTGCCTGTATCATATGAAATAGAAGGCTTGTAGTCATTCTTGTTTTCTATTGTTTTTCGATGCAATAATTTGATATATCTTCCTCCCAACAACAGGCACGCCCCGAATGTCAGTCACATAATATGAATAGCAATATATAATTAAGACAGCAAATAGAACGCAACTGAGAGAACGGGGCGACCTCTGTTGTAATTATCTCACTTTAGTGTATATTCCATGGGGGGTGGAATATGCAGTTTTGTTGACCGGGGAATATGCAGTTTTATCTCATTACAATTTATATAGGGACACACTCTAATAAATATAATAATGGTTATTATTGTCACGCATGCTATTTAGCAGATCTGCTACTTCGCAAATAATTTCTAAAATCAGTGATATTTGGAAAGGGGTGTGCTACTTTGAAGATAATTTCTAAGATTACTGCTAGTTAGCACTTTGACTTGCCTGTTCTCAAAGACAATATATTGTATAATTAGCACAAATGCTAAATATTGAATATATTTTCTAAATTGCAACCAGAAGAAATATTCAATATTTATGATAAATAGCAAACGCAAATTATCCGATTGCCTCTCCCGAAAGAAAATATATTGTATAATTAGCACAAATGCTAAATATTGAATCATCTTCTAAATTGCAGCCATGATGAATATTGAATATTTCTTCTAAATCGCAGCTCCAAATTGTCCGAATGCCTCTCCTTAAAATATATTGTATATTTAGCACAAATGCTACATATTTTCAAACTTGCCTGGGCTGGTGAATAAGGATGTTTAAGGCAGTCCCAAGTACACCTTCTTTGCTGGTCTATGCAACTCCTCTGACAATAACAGGGATTATGCTATCGTTATTCCTGGTTAAACAACGCCCATGCCCTGGTATATAAGGATGTTTAAGACAGTCGCAATGAGATTTTCATTTGTGGTCTGTGCAACTCCACTCAGATAATAACAGATTATTCTATCGTTCTTCCTGGTCAAACAGGACGCATGTGCTGCTTTTTAGGACGCCTACAGAACGGGCGATATAAAGGCAACCTCACCGATGCAGACAGCTGACATGTATTCAGACTTACTGGCACAACAAACCAATCATTCAACGACACTGTATGTTGGCATGCACCCAATGACTGAAGGTGTTTCGGAGACAATCGGCCCCATTCAATGTAATTTCGAAAGAAACAAAACGCCAAAAACAACATCTTTCTTTGGTACTTGATTGCAACAATCAAATTATATTCTAATTAGATGATATTATAAAGGTGCTAAATATTGAATATATTGTCCTTTCTCCGACACGGTGTTACAGATATTTTAATGCGAATCTCTTCTAATTAAAGTAGATTACCAAAGTGCTAAATATTGAATATATTGTCTTTTCTCCGAAAACGCTCTTGTGGATATTTAACTGCGAATCTCTTTTATTTAGTATAGATTATAAAATTGCTAAATATTGAATATATTATCTTTTTCCAGACGCCAGCTACATATTTAAGTGCGAATCATTTCTAATTATATGATATTATAAAGGTGTTAAATATTGAATATATTGTCTTTCTCGGAGGCCAGATAGATATTTAACTGCGAAACTCTTCTAATTAGATGATATTATCAAAGTGCTAGATATTCAATATATTGTCTGTTCTCAAACGCCAACTACATATCTAAATGCGAATAATTCTAATTAGATGATATTATAAAGGTGCTAAATATTAAATATATTGTCCTTTCTCCGACACGGTGTTACAGATATTTTAATGCGAATCTCTTCTAATTAGATTAGATTATAAAAGTGCTAAATATTGAATATATTGTCTTTTCTCCGAAAAGTCTCTTGTGGAATTTAACTGCGAATCTCTTCTATTTAGTAGGGATTATAAAAGTGCTAAATATTGAATTTATTGTCTTTTCCCAGAAGCCAGCTACATATTCAAGTGCGATTCTTTTTTAATTAGATGATATTATAAAGGTGCTATATATTGTCTTTCTCGGACGCCAGCTAGATATTTAACTGCGAATCTCTTCTAATTAGATGATATTATAAAAGTGCTAAATATTCAATATATTGTCTGGTCTCAAACGTCAACTACATATTTTAAGGATAGCTATCCCCTTAGAGGGTCAAAATTGGTCATTTGTTTTTTATTTCTTCATTCAATATTCACTATTTCCTCTAACACTTGGTGAAAAAATGAAATAAAAATTATAAATAGAAGTGCTTCAATATTAGGATTAAAAATTTAGTTTCCGAGGCCCTGGAACAATTAAACAGATTGTCTTAGCTTGGGCTTGGCTACTATTATTTTTGTCTGTTAAATTTCCCTTTCCAAAACTCATTTCCGCAGTATTATGGTAAGCTAATTATCTATTAGTCCTACTTATTTACATTAATGTACCTCCTTCTGATCAAAACCATGCAAACATCCTTATTTTTGTTTCTAATTATGACAGTGACACTTCACTCAGACACCCGCCGTGAAGTAATCTACACAGGTGTGAACAAGTTTTAGCAGGTTTTTACCCCTCAGCCCATAGGGCTGTAGGGTCTTGTCGTTGGCATGTACGTCTGGTCGGCCGGACGGACGGACGGCCGGACGGCCGTCTGTCAACAATTTTTTGTCCGGGCTAGATCTCAGTTACTATTTGACTGACAGTTCTGATACTCACAGTGAATATCCCTAGTATCACAGAGATGTGCACTGTCATGTTTATTCCGTGTTACGTCATTTCTTTACAGAGTTATGGCCCTTTGAAATTTCGCGTCACTAACTTTTGTCCGGGCTAGATCTCAGTTACTATTTGACGGACAGCTCTGATACTCACAGTGAATATCCCTAGTATCCCAGACATGTGCACTGTCATGTTTATTTCGCGTTACGTCATTTCTTTACAGAGTTATGGCCTTTGAAATTTTGCGTCACTAACTTTTGTCCGGGCTAGATCTCAGTTACTATTTGACCGACAGCTCTGATACTCACAGTGAATATCCCTAGTATCCCAGAGATGTGCACTGTCACTGGCCCGTTACGTCATTTCTTTACAGAGTTATGGCCCTTTGAAATTTTGCGTCACTAACTTTTGTCCGGGCTAGATCTCAGTTACTATTTGACCGACAGCTCTGATACTCACAGTGAATACCCCTAGTATCCCAGACATGTGCACTGTCATGTTTATTTCGCGTTACGTCATTTCTTTACAGAGTTATGGCCCTTTGAAATTTTGCGTCACTAACTTTTGTCCGGGCTAGATCTCAGTTACTATTTGACCGACAGCTCTGATACTCACAGTGAATATCCCTAGTATCCCAGACATGTGCACTGTCATGTTTATTTCGTGTTACGTCATTTCTGTACAGAGTTATGGCCCTTTGAAATTTTCCGTCACTAACTTTGGTCCGGGCTAGATCTCAGTTACAATTTGACTGACAGCTCTGATACTCACAGTGAATATCCCTAGTAACCCAGAGATGTTGAGTACTACACACACACACACTCGACTCTTCCCTGGAATAGATATTGTCCGGGCTAGATCTCAGTTACTATTTGACTGACAGTTCTGATACTCACAGTGAATATCCCTAGTATCCCAGAGATGTGCACTGTCATGTTTATTCCGTGTTACGTCATTTCTTTACAGAGTTATGGCCCTTTGAAATTTCGCGTCACTAACTTTTGTCCGGGCTAGATCTCAGTTACTATTTGACTGACAGCTCTGATACTCACAGTGAATATCCCTAGTAACCCAGAGATGTGCACCGTCATGTTTATTTCGTGTTACGTCTTTTCTTTACAGAGTTATGGCCCTTTGAAATTTTGCGTCACTAACTTTTGTCCGGGCTAGATCTCAGTTACTATTTGACAGCAATAAGTACTCACAGTGAAATATCCCTAGTATCAGACATGTGCACTGTCATGTTTATTTCGTGTTACGTCATTTCTGTACAGAGTTATGGCCTTTGAAATTTTCCGTCCACTACTTTTCCGGGCTAGATCTCAGTTACAATTTGACTGACAGCTCTGATACTCACAGTGAATATCCCTAGTAACCCAGAGATGTTGAGTACTACACACACACACTCGACTCTTCCCTGGAATAGATCTTCATCTATGAAGAACTATTCACCAGATCTTTACTAACTTTTCTTGAGGTATCGATCCACACAGTCTTGGATCGATATCCTTCACAGGATTGATGACTGAAGCCGGTACTAGCAAATACTAATCGTTGAGTATTCTCTTGAATCAACATTAATACATATGTGGGTAAATAAATTTGACAGAATTCAGCAGATTTTTATGTCAACCTGTTATTCGCTGGACATATTGTGCTGAGGGGTCAAAGCACCTTTTAGGTGCAGCCTCATGTTGGTTAAGTTACACTGATAGATATGAGTTCACTGTAATCGCGTGGATGATTCCTTTGTCTTGGTACCCCTTTGTACGCACAAAGCCGTCCAGAAAAAACTGGGAGAACAATGGGCGTATTCAGGGTTTTTCGATTCGACTTCCCTAACGACGCCCTTGGAAACAGGGTGGGTTCTTCCAGAAATCTGTGTCTGTAACAATTGCTTGGAGTGTGTATAGGGGCACAGAACGGCAGGTCTACGTCCTATATTGCGTGAAAGTCAAAGGATCACATTCTGTGTTAAGGCGTTAGTTCGGTGTCATCTATGGGTAGCGTGTAGGTGTGGTTTAGGATTTGGTGTTCTGGTTGTTCAGTTTGGTGACATCTAAGGGGTAGTGTGTCTGGCGTGGTATAGGGTTGAGTATTCTGGTTCTGGACGTTCTTATGGACCGACGCTGATGATCTTCATCATGTTCATCTCCATTTCTGAAAGTATATAATGAAAAAGTGTGTAGTATTTAGTATTCATTTTTGTGAGTGACATTATTCGTGTGCGTGGTTGTTTCTTGGATGTGTGCTACTGATTTATGTCCTTGATTGTTGAATTGGTAGCGGCCTTTAGGTTTTAGAGACGAATGTGGTTACCGGCCCACACGGAACATGGTATCTCCGGTGCCCACATTGCCTATTTTATTGCGAAAGAGAGATTTTTGGCCAATATTGTCGCAGGGATGTTGATTGGTCTTGGCCTCCGATTTTTGAGACTAATGTGGCAGCCGGCCCACACGGAACATGGTATCTCCGGTGCCCACATTGCCTATTTTATTGCGAAAGAGAGATTTTTGGCCAATATTGTCGCAGGGATGTTGATTGGTCTTGGCCTCCGATTTTTGAGACTAATGTGGCAACCGGCCCACACGGAACATGGTATCTCCGGTGCCCACATTGCCTATATTTTATTCCAAAAGAGAAATTTTGGCCAATGCTGACATAGTTAGTGATGCGCATGCACGGGGGTAGTGTTAGATACTGGAATAATAGCCAGCAGTTTTGATCAAATTTATTAAGGACTTGAATACCTGTTTTCTAACGGGGGGCTTAGGATTTAATATCGCTGGTAATGTTAAGGGAGTGTAGAGTTTTTTTAATTCGTTTCTAAGTGCCTCGCGTTGTGGGTAGTGTTTTGGGCATTCAAGTAGGACGTGTTCTATTGTTTCTTCTGCATTGTTGCATGCGGTACAGAGTGGTGAGGTGTTTTTCAGAAGCATGGACAGATGTGATTTAAGACCGGTTTTGCCTAGTCTTAGTCTGGTGATTATGCGGTCATCACGTTTATCGTCTAACTGGAATCCCTGGACTTGTCTTTTCTCTCCATCAAGGATCTTATGTAACCACCGTCCACGTTCTTCTTTGTTCCATTCCTTTTGCCACTTGTTATCTATTTTGCGTCTAATGATAGTGTTGAGTTCTTTATATCCTAATCCTATTGGCGTAGTTTTAGCAAGACTATCTTTGGCAGTTTTGTCGGCTGCTTCGTTACCTCTGATGTTGACATGCGCGGGGACCCATGCTAAAATGGCGTCTATACCCTGGTTGTGTATTTGTGTACATATACATTCTATTTTGTGTATGAGATCAGGTCTACTGTCAGATATAGAATTTTTGATGGATGTGAGTCCACTAAGGGAGTCACTGAGTATCACCGCGCGGATTGGTTTGTGCTCGATGATCCATTCGAGAGCCTTAATTATAGCAATCAGTTCACTAGTGTATACAGACATATTGTCTGGAAGTTTGAAACCATTTTGTATGTTGAGCTCAGGTATAACAAAAGCTGATCCTGTGTTATTACTTGTGTTTTTCGATCCGTCTGTATAGATTTTTAAGTAATTTTTCCAGTTTTGGTTGATGTATTCAAGGGTGGTGGCTCTTATAAAGTCTGGGTTGTCCTTCTTTGTGAGGTAGTCGTGAATACTTGTGTCCACGTGGGGCGACTCTAATTCCCAGGGTGGTCTAGTGATTTTGTCTGTGTCGCAGATGTGTGCGATGGGTATTTCGTGCTCTTGGAATAGGTTATTTACGGTGTAGCCGAGGGGGGCGGAGTCTTTTTCACAGTTTTTCTTTAAATATTCATATTCACTTTTATCTTCAAAAATTTTGTGGCATGGGTGATTATCGCCCTTAGCTCTAGTTTTTCCTGCATATTTCAGGGACAGTTCCTCTCGTCTTAAATGTAAAGGTTTCTCATTGGTTTCTATTTGAAGACTACATAAGGCGGTTCCCTTGAAGGCTCCAGTAGCTATTTTTAGAGCAGAATATTGGATGCTGTCTATTCCTTTTAGTTGTGTCTTACATGCTGATTGGTAGGCGATGGACCCATAATCTATTTTTGACCTGATTAAGGTTTGGTATAATTTTATCAGACTATATTTACTCGCTCCCCAGTTTGTCCCAGACACACACCTCATGAGGTTCAGGTCTTTATTGCACCGGAGGACTAGTTGGTCGATGTGGTCTTTCCATGTGAGTTTTCTATCAAAGATCATACCTAGGTATTTAACACTATTTCTGAATTCAATTTTCTGACCTCCTAGTGTTAGTTTAACGTTAATGTGTTTATTGTTTGAAAATATAATGCCCGTTGTTTTTAGGGCGGAAAATTTGAAGCCCCATTTATCCGCCCAGCCGCTAATTGTATCTAGTGTATTTTGCATTATACCCGTCAATTTTTTTATGGAACGTGCGGTTTTCCAGAGGGCAGAATCGTCAGCAAATAGAGACTGTTCTACTTCCGGATGTTTCGTGTCAATTTCATTGGCTAGGCCATTGATGAGGATGTTAAAAAGGGTGGGGCTTATGACGCTTCCCTGAGGGGTACCATTGTCTAATTCATGGTCGGTGGATAGGGTGTTTCCTATGCGAACTTTAAAATTTCTATTGTTTAGGAAGTTTTTTATCCAGTGTTGCATTCTTCCCTTAATTCCAAGTTTGCTTAATTGAATAATTATGCCGTCCTGCCATACAAGGTCAAATGCTTTTTCTATATCTAGGAAGATACCTAATGTGTACTGATGTTTGGCATTCCCCTTTTTTATCGAGTGTTGTAATCTGGCTATATGGTCTAATGTACTTCTGTTCTTACGAAAGCCGCTTTGGGTTTTGTTTAATAAGTTGTTGTTTTCCATATGAAATTCCAGTCTATTTTTTACCATGGTTTCCATTATTTTGCATAGATTTGAAGTGAGAGAAATTGGGCGGTAAGAGTTGCTGTCGGATGGATCTTTACCTGGTTTTGGGATTGGGATAACGATAGATGTTTTCCATTTGCTTGGAAGTTGTTTGGTCTGCCAGCTGACATTAATTAGTTTCAAAATTAGCTTCTGTGTTTTACTTGGTAGGTGTTTAAGGATCGTGTATCCTAGTTTGTCTTCACCAGGTGAGCTCTCTTTTTTACAGTGTATAGCTTTGCGGTATTCATTAATGTTGAAGTCTGCATTGAGATAGTTTTCAAAATGATCGTCCAAATCGTTTTCTATCGTTGTTTCTTCCTTAATTTTTCTGAATTCTGGTTTCAGGTTGCTATCGCTACTGTTTGAAGCGAAAGATTCGGCGAGGTGTTCTGCCTTTTCTTTGTTCGTTTTTTAGTTTTGTTCAGTACAGGGACTGTGTTTGTTAACTTTCCTTGTATATTTTTTATTTTGTTCCATACTTTTTTTGAATTGGTTTTGATATCTATAGTGTTGCAAAAGTCTTCCCAGCATTTGGATTTAGCTTCTTTGACACTTTTTTACCCCTCAGCCCATAGGGCTGTAGGGTCTTGTCGTTGGCATGTACGTCTGGTCGGCCGGACGGACGGACGGCCGGTCGGCCGGACGGACGGACGGACGGCCGTCTGTCAACAATTTTTTGTCCGGGCTAGATCTCAGTTACTATTTGACTGACAGTTCTGATACTCACAGTGAATATCCCTAGTATCCCAGACATGTGCACTGTCATGTTTATTCCGTGTTACGTCATTTCTTTACAGAGTTATGGCCCTTTGAAATTTCGCGTCACTAACTTTTGTCCGGGCTAGATCTCAGTTACTATTTGACTGACAGCTCTGATACTCACAGTGAATATCCCTAGTATCCCAGACATGTGCACTGTCATGTTTATTTCGCGTTACGTCATTTCTTTACAGAGTTATGGCCCTTTGAAATTTTGCGTCACTAACTTTTGTCTGGGCTAGATCTCAGTTACTATTTGACCGACAGCTCTGATACTCACAGTGAATATCCCTAGTATCCCAGACATGTGCACTGTCATGTTTATTTCGTGTTACGTCATTTCTGTACAGAGTTATGGCCCTTTGAAATTTTCTGTCACTAACTTTTGTCCGGGCTAGATCTCAGTTACAATTTGACTGACAGCTCTGATACTCACAGTGAATATCCCTAGTAACCCAGAGATGTTGAGTACTACACACACACACTCGACTCTTCCCTGGAATAGATATTGTCCGGGCTAGATCTCAGTTACTATTTGACTGACAGTTCTGATACTCACAGTGAATATCCCTAGTATCCCAGAGATGTGCACTGTCATGTTTATTCCGTGTTACGTCATTTCTTTACAGAGTTATGGCCCTTTGAAATTTTGCGTCACTAACTTTTGTCCGGGCTAGATCTCAGTTTACTATTTGACCGACAGCTCTGATACTCACAGTGAATATCCCTAGTATCCCAGACATGTGCACTGTCATGTTTATTTCGTGTTACGTCATTTCTGTACAGAGTTATGGCCCTTTGAAATTTTCCGTCACTAACTTTTGTCCGGGCTAGATCTCAGTTACAATTTGACTGACAGCTCTGATACTCACAGTGAATATCCCTAGTAACCCAAAGATGTTGAGTACTACACACACACACTCGACTCTTCCCTGGAATAGATCTTCATCTATGAAGAACTATTCACCAGATCTTTACTAACTTTTCTTGAGGTATCGATCCACACAGTCTTGGATCGATATACCTTCACAGGATTGATGACTGAAGCCGGTACTAGCAAATACTAATCGTTGAGTATTCTCTTGAATCAACATTAATACATATGTGGGTAAATAAATTTGACAGAATTCAGCAGATTTTTATGTCAACCTGTTATTCGCTGGACATATTGTGCTGAGGGGTCAAAGCACCTTTTAGGTGCAGCCTCATGTTCAGCTGTGATTTTGAGTTCCTTGTAGTTCGCGTGATCACTTTGGAGCCTACTTTTTTTGAATTTTCTAAGTGCCTTCTTTTTGGCCGCAATATTCTTTGCACACTCTGGGTTCCACCAGGGTACCGGGTTTTTGTTGTGGCGCTGTTGTGATATCGGAATATATTTTTGTGCTATGTTTAGTAGTGAATTTGTAATGTTTTCATTAAACATCTCTGGATCGGAATTGAATATCTCGTCATGATTTAAGCTTTGGCAGTCTTTCTGGAAGCTTTTCCAGTCGGCTTTGGAGTACTGAAATTTTGGGGGGGCGTCTGTCCTTTCAGAGTCCGGTTTTATACTAATTTTCGTCAGAATGGCGAAATGGTCGCTGTCAAGCGTGTCGGGAATCACTTCCCATTCGGATTTAACAGCTAGATCAGGGGAGACAATAGTTAAATCTATTGCAGATAGTTTACCGGTGTTCATGTCTATTCGCGTCCCGTGGCCATTATTTAAATAGCATAGGTTGTTTTGGTCAAGCCATTTTTCCACTATTTGGCCTTTTTCGTCTGCCTTGGTGCAATTGTCGTCCCAAATGGGGTTATGACTATTGTAATCACCGCATATGATAATAGGGGAGCTAAATTTCTTTGTGATGTTGTCCAATTCTTTTGGGGAGATTTTCTTTAGACTTCCTGGGGCATATAAATTAATGATGTTAATAGGTTTGTTATTGAAGAAGACCTGAATAGCGTGCCATTCGAGATCGTCACTGCTAGGGCTTTTATCTAGTTCTATGTGAATCAGGTCCTCTTTTATTAATATGAGGTTCCCCCCTAGTGCACCTGTAAGTCTATCTGATCTATACGGCTTATATCCGTTTATTGTAAATTTATTTTTTCCTGGCTTCAGAAAAGTTTCCTGAACACAAATTATATCTGGGATGATTTCATTTACTAAGACTGTAAGATTGTCCCCGTTTTTCGCGATGCTTCGGGCATTCCATTGGAGTATGGTGAGTTGTTTGTTGAAAATTGGGTTGTTATGTATTACCTATCGTCCCAGGTGTTCTCATATAGAGGTGTTGAGAGCGCTATTGTTTTTCTTGGGAGTTGATGTTTTTCTTTTGTATTTTGGATTGAATCCCCATGCTATTATTTCTTTGGGGTTAAATTCCCAATTTAAGAAGTCTTGAGCAATGCGGGCTATTATGTCAGCTTTATTTGTTTTGGGGTTGGCATTGTGGACTGAGTTAATAACAATGTTAATAAAGCCTAGGAATTCGATTTTGCTCATGCTGATTGTTTCGGGCTTGTCCGCGGTTTCTGGCTCCATTGTTTGTTCTGTCACTGGTGCCTTATTGTTAATCACTACTTCGCTCATAGGTTTTCGCAGGTCTATTGTTTCTCTGAGTTTTTGGTTCACTTTTGTTTCTCTGACTGCTTCTGCGTAGGAGATGCCTTTGTCTGCTCTAATATACTGGACTGCCTTAGCATTTTTGTAGTAAATACACCCTTTCCAGGCGGAGCTATGATTCTGCTTGCAGTTTGCGCATTTTTTATGGGTTTCTGTGCAGTGCTCGTAGCTATGGGGCCCTGAACATTTAGGACATACAACGCCGGCTTTGCAGTTTCTGGCTGAGTGAGAAGAAATTTTTTGGCAATTAAAACATCTTTTTGGGGTTTCATAGAAGGGCTTGACTGTGATGTTACGTAACCATAGACAGACAGTATCTGGAAGTTTATTTCCATTGAATACCAACATAACGCTAGTTGTATCCGTTTTGTCCTTTTGCAGTCTTTTAGCGAATACTACGTTTTGTTTCGAAAGAGTAGTTCTAATATCGTCTAGCTTAACACTTAGGTCAATTCCATAAATTACGCCTTTGCGTTGCTCTCTTTTTTGCTGGTACTGTTTTACTGAGACGGGTTTGCCAGCTAGGAGGTCTAACCTAAGTAGTTTTTCATACTGTGTTTTAGAATGGCAGTGGATTTTGAGGTCTCCTCCGGGTAATTCATAGACTGTTTTTACGTCTCCGGCTTGTTGTTGGATGTCTTTTGCAACTTTGGCTTTGGGTAAGCTCGTGGCTTTGATCTGAGTAAGGCTGTGAATGATAGCCACAAAGTTTAAAAGATTAGGCCTTTCGGGTAGGGCTCGTTGTTTTTTGGTGGGTGGGGATTTTTCCGTGTTGATTTCCTCGCCGCGCTGGCGTTTTCTGTTTGCCGACTGA